>PVKM010009892.1:0-35959 GCA_004027735.1 Carollia perspicillata | reverse complement strand
GTGAAACACAGAGTTTATTCTCTAATTACTTATTAAATATTATATTATTTTCCATATGAACAACTGTAAACCTACTTTTTCCCACCCTGGATTATATGCAAGGCACAAACAACAGTGAGCATAAAGGGGAGGGAGACATTTATCCCTCTTTAGGGAAAACTAGAATAAACTATTATAGAAGATACATGTAATCACAGAACCTTGGGAAAAAAAGGGGTGGAGGCAAATTCACTAGCTAATGAGACACTACCAGGTCCTGACAAAGTAAGAATCAAAGGTAAGAAGGCACATTACTAATACGAGGGCCATGAAAAATGATCTGTACTACATACTATGATTTTCCCTGAGGAGACAGGAAAAAAAATGCTTTCTTCGAGATGAAAAAGAAAGGACTGATCTCAATACACAAGAAAAGGTAAGAAGTCCCTTGCTGGATAAAAAAATAGCAAATATATGGAGGTAAGAGAGAAATCGGCAATCATAGTCATACCCTCCAAAGGTATGTTAAGTGTACACGACATACCAGACTTATATTCTGGGAACAGGAATATGGATAAACTACAATACTTTCCACACTTCCCATTGGCTCTTTATCCCATGAAACAAGTCATCCCTGAATATCAGACTTACCTAGAAAAATGGACAGGAGAATGGGAATTTATAATCAGATTAACAAGGACCAGGATTAAGAGTTCAGATTACTGCCATTGAAAGGGAAAATCAATAAAGAATTAACCACAGAAGTTTATTATAGAAAAATCCATCCTGAGAATTATACAAAACATTTGATTTCTTATATTTGCCAAACTCTGTTCCCAAGCTTCACATGTAACTATTTAATACTCCCCATTCTCTGATAAGATAATTGCCATCATTATTGACATTCTACACCTAGGAAACCTGAGGCACATGGAATTTAATCAACTACCCAAGGACACAGGGTAGGTAAGTGAAGAACAGGCATTCCACCTGCTGGTGTGGCCCATACTATTCACTTTTCCCACCACTCATGTCTAGGACATCTAGAATGTAAAAACCAACAGGGGATCGATTGTGATGGTTCAGTCAGCTTTGTGTTCTGCTTATCCTGGACTTTTATATAACAAAAAGTTCTGCTCAACTAGGACTGCACGAACTCCACATCAATGGAATTCAGATTGTCTTTACCTTTAGATAGAGTTTGGAGCACATTCCTCCTAGAAACACACGTTCTCCTGCATATTTATTGTTGTTAAGTACAGAGAAAAGAGGGAGAAGAGGAGGAGCAGAAGAGGAGAACTGGGGTTTGGAGCAGGACTGGAGGGAGAAAATCAACAGGAGGAGGAGTGAGAAAAACTTTCAAAGACTAAGGTTGCTCTTTTACGAGGAATTAAAAAAATGGGTTTGTCATCCCCTTGGCTGCTGCTTCCCAGTTGTGACAGATGGTACTACTGTTCCCAGCCATTTACTTCCACTGCCCTTGTAAAAAGAGGATTATAGATGTCCACTTAATGTCATAGGCCTGCAGGGCATCCGGCCCTCTAAACACACGCAACAAACAGGCTGCCCTTGGTTGCCAAGACATGATATGAGAGAAACAAACGTTTGTTTTCATTAGTCACTGAGATTGCTGTTGTTGCTGCAGGAAAGGCAGATAGCATGGAGACCATGACTCTCTGATCTTCTAACTGACGATTCCCGCTGCTCTGAAGCCTGGGACACTTGGCCCTCCTTCTTTCTTCTCTGCTCTATGACTGCTGTCAACCAAACAGCAGGTAGTTGGTGACTATAATTTTGTATTTTCTCTTATCGTCAGTTTTCAAAATTATATAAGCCTTATCCGCCCCCCTCTCCGAACCTTGTGTGCCCTCTACTGGGGACCTGGCCCCACAAGCCGGGCATGTACCTTGAGGAATCTGCCCGTACTGGGGACAAAAGGAAGTATTGAATTTAATTTTACCATTTCACAAAGGAAGAAAATAAAGCCCTGAAGGGTTAATGATATTTCTCCAAAAGCCGTATTAGTCATAGGTAGGTCAATTCTGAAGCTGAAGTCTTTTGATTTCCATTTCAGAGAACAATACCATTTTCCCCCAAAATATAAAGTTATTTATGGCATTTGTACTAGCTTTTAGGTGATAAACTTAACTCTAACTCTACCCCTCAGCCTTTTTTCATTTAAAAAACTAGAAAGTTACTTTCTAAGTCTTAGAGTTACTTTGCATATTAAATGAAAAAATAAATGTAACATGATTTATCAACTAAAAATATTTTACTTTTACATTTTAATTTGTTAAAAGTATTGGATCTAGTTTACAGAGAGAACTTGTAGAAAGCTACATGCTTTTAAAATAAAATAAAATTGTAAGAAAGAAAATATATTTTGTATAATAAGATAAAGCCAAGGAAATTGCCCAACAGAGATCTTATAAAGGAACTGAAATTCTTTGGTTACATGATTGCAGTTATCTAGCTAACAAAATTGTGATTAAAAGGTAACTGTACACTTAATTACACTCATAGGCTGGGGCCATTCAGGTTATATTGTGAAGATCACTTTCATGTTCACTACAGAATAATACTCTTTCTACTTGAAAACAAATGAAAAATTTTCTCATGGTACTGAAATGAAGGAAAGGTAATTATATTAAACAATTACTGTGATTTGGTTTATTGATATTTTGAATCCTTCATATCTCATTATATTTTTTCTTTTAACTTTAGCATCTTAGAAAGTGGGGGAAACTTGTAGCCAGCTTCCACAGTTCACAGAACTTCCAGGTCTGGATCTCCTGCAGCATCCATGCTGTGTAACTCAGAGCTATAGTCCTTCTTCAGTCTAAACACCTCGTGTTAATCCCAGTTCCTTGTGCTAGACTTCTTCAGTCCAACAGAATGTTTCTCCGTGCTTAATGGCATCACTAACTAAACCCACACAACACATTTTTCCATACAAATTTTCAAAAGCAATCTGTAAATTCAAAAATATGAGGCATATTCAAAGTATTATTAACCCCAAAGCCAAATCATCTACTACTACATAATCTGGAAGAAACACATTCATATGCTTTTCATCCACCCAGAATCAGAGGTTTACTATTGCACTACACGGCAGCAAACTGCAAATATGATGCTGCATGACTGAGTTTAATTTTGCTAAACCTAACAACATATGTCACAAAAACATTTTCTATCTGTCACATAAGTCTCTGCACTAAAAAGTGTGTCATTCTACTGTCATCCTGAAATTCCTGAGACCAGAGACATTAGCTCAGTTAGGTAACTTTCTAGAAAGTATTCATCCAGGATCTCTTAACACCCTGAATTAATTGAAGATTAACTTGAGTGACTGTTTCTTTTTTAATTAAAAATTTTTTAATTACAGTTTACGTTCAATATTATTTTGTAGTAGTTTCAGGTATACAGCATAGTGGTTAGATAATCATATACTGTACAAAGTGTTCTCCCTGATACTTCCAGTACCCACCTGGCACCGTACATAGTTATCATAATATTATTGACTATATTCCCTATGCTGTATTTTCCATCTCTTGTGACTCTTTTGCAACTGCAAGTTTGTACTTCTTAATCCCTTTGCTTTTTCAGCCAGCCCCCCCAGCCCTCATTTGTCTCCAGCAGCCATCAATCAGTTCTCCCTGTCTATGCATCTGTTTCTGATTCATTTGTTCATTTATGTTGTTCTTTAGATGCTTCCGTTGGCTTATGCTGCTCTGATCTTTTGTTGGTCACAAGTCACTAGAAATTATCTTTCAGTTTTGCCAATGTTCATTCTAAGTCCTTCAGAGCCAATGATCCATTAAAGTACAGATTGTTCCTGGATATAAAACACTTGGCTGAAAAATGTGTTGGCGTCAAAGCAAGAAAGAAAAGATACTCCACCTTTGACAACCCGAATTAATGTCAGAGAAGGAAGCGGTTTATTGAACTGTTCATGTTAACTTAGAAATAGGAAAATTATCTTCTCTGTTTGAACATGTAATTGTTCAGTAACTGATTAGGACCTAAGGTACACAAACCAGTCATACAGTTTTATACTCTTAATTATATCATCAAAAAATTTTTCAAGATCAGCTCTCAAAATGTACCTTCTTTGTTCATAAACCACCTGTGACTCCTAACATATTCTTAAAACTCTAACCATTTAAACATTCTGGGACTTTAATAACTAACACCAGGTCTGATGCCCAGTAGGCATTAAATAAATGTTGAATGAGTGAATGAATGAATGATGAAATAGTTAAACTCCATGACATGAAAAATTATAAATATCCACAGTTTTTCAATGAAGATATTGAGGCACAATGAGTTAAACTAGCTTGTTTAGTATCACCCAGTAAATAAATGTTCCTATTACACTTTGAACTAAAACGACCCCACTAAACTCTCTTGATTAATCTCTGCAACACACTAACATATAATGTTCGTTACATTTATGAAGGTTATTTGGATTCGGCAGGCATCATGGAATACTGATTAACTCTGCATTCAGGTCTTGAAGTAACAGATGGGAAACAACACTAGCCTCATCAAATTTAGGAAGGTTAAAATCATACCATTCGTATCCTGCAAACACAATGCTTTGAAATTGAAAATCAACTGCAAAAGAAAGCTGGAGAAACCACAAATACGTGGAGATTGAACAACCTGCTACTAAACAACAACTGGGTCACAGAAGGAATCAAAGATAGACAAATGAGAAGGTCATTATGACATATCGAAGTTTATGGGATATACTTAAGGGCTAATATCTAAAATTTACAAATGACTCAGGCAACCAAAGACCAAAAAACTCAATCCAATTAAAAAGTGGGCAGAGGACCTGAATTTATGGCCAACTCATACATAAGTTAATAATTAATCATTTCTGTATGATTTTTACTTGTCAACTACATGAAATCGTGAGCCAAAGATATGACAAGGCAAAGAAAACTTGGTAGTTTAACACCAATTTCAACTCAATTCCCCTCCCACCACCAAAAGCTTTTAAATCACCTTTAAATTTTTTTTAATTGAATAGTTTGTCACTGGTCTTCTATTTTCATTTTTATTAAGGTTTTCAGGGTGACATTGGTTAATAAAAGTACGAAGGTTTCAGGTACACAATTCTATAACACATTATCGGTATATTGTATGTGTATTCACCACCCCAAGTCGTCTCCCTCCATGCATTACATCTTAATTACCAGAAAACTATCATACCAGAATAGTTTTAAAATTAAGAGAAGTAAAGAAAAAAATTTTTTTGAAATTTTGCCTAATGTTTAATAATCACAAGGATCATATTTTCTATATGCAATTTCATTTAATTCTCAGGACAGTTCTATCATGTAGAATTAATATTATCCTATTTTTCAATGACTATATTGGCACACATGTGATTAGTAATTGCCCATACAGCATATAGCTAAACACAGAAGGAAGCTGGGAATCCAGTCAGGCTACTTGACTTCATCCCACACACACTATTATATTACCCTACAACAAAAGGCCTTCATACTCTTCTGACTGCAAGTCAAAGACATGTAACTTGCATAACCCAGTCCATACCCACATGTACAACCATAAAATATTTCTCAAAAAATAGTTACATGTAATACAATCTGATATTTTCTTTTTGTTTCCTCTGTATTCATTCTTTAAATAATGTTTACAACTCTCTAGATTGATAGGACAGATTACTAAGGGGTTGCATCCACACATCAATTTGTGCTATAGTAAAAAAAAAAAAAGTATGCTACTTAGGCTATTGGGAAACAGATTTAGGGACAAAATAGCACAGTGGAAAAAATTCAAATTCTTTTTCTTTAAATATTTATTTATGTATTTTTTAGAGAGAGAGGAAAGGAAGGAGAAAGAGTGGGAGAGAAACAGCAATGTGTGGTTGCCTCTCATGTGTCCCCTACTGGGGACCTGGTCTGCAACCCAGGCATGTGCCCTGACTGGGAATCGAACTGGCGACCCTTTGCTTCACAGGCCACACTCAATCCACTGAGCTACACCAGCCAGCACTCAAATTCTTAAATGTGTCATATTTAAAATCATCCCTATCTTAAATATTTGACAAACTTAACCAAGTTGACTTCCCTATGATTTGTTTTTTTAATCAGTTATCTAGCAATAATAACATAAATTGCAAGGGTTTTATGAGGTTTAAATGATCTAATCCACATGAAGTGATTATCACAGAGTCTACATAGTCCAGGATGTGATAAGGACTAAACAAACTATAACTATTGGAGACAGAAGTATAACATTTTCTAACATAAGATAATTTTTCTCAAATGAATACATTGATCGCATATGGTTAAATCTCTCAATACTTGGATTTACTTTAAATATAAAATTACCTGATTCACTACACCCATTTGCCATAAATTAAAAATAAGTTATGAAATTTGCCATACCTACCATCTTTGCTAAGCTAGTGTCTATTGTATCCATTCAAATTATTCAGGTAATGGAAATACAATACTTCCAGAACTTAATATATCTTGAAGTATTTTCTTACCCTTTAAATACCCAGCTATTCACTAGCTACAAGCAAATTTATTAGACATATTTCATATTTTAAGTAGCTTAAAAGCCTGTCTAGAGTACCTTTAACAATTTTAAATAAAATTACAACTAGAAAAGAAATATCAAATTAAGATTAAGGGACTATAAAGACTGTGTTTACTAATTCTCCCCCTTTACCACAAGATCTTTTTTCTTCCAAAACTGAGACAACCACATTTATTTTAACTTTCTCCTTTTCCCATTTTTCAAAATCCATCTTGTCAAATAAGCTAATTCTTCCAGTATACATCAATTCTAATTCATATGCTTACACAAGGGAAAAGTCCAGAATCCTCCCAACTTTACAATAGTGGTTCTCAAATATGCTTTCATTTTGTGAATACTGCAGGACAGTTTTAAAAACACTTTTGCCCATCTCCCTGCCCCATAGATTGTGAAAGCTGCCCAGGTAATTTTAATGTGCAGTCAAGTTTGAAAACCACTGTGTCAGACCACTCTGCATGCTTTCCCAAGGCCTGTTAAGTGATTGGATCACAGCTGTATGGATGAAGTTGCCAAACTGGCAAATGCAACTGTCATTTCTTTGTTTAGGTAAAAAAAAAAATCAACCCAAAAGATCACCATCACTCAACCTTCTTCTTAACTCCAATAAAAATCCAGATGAAGGTACTTATAAGGGAAGATTTTCCTGTGGAAGTTCTCTCTCTTCTTGAATTTCAAGCTCTCTCTCGTCTTGAATTTTCAAGTGGTGGCTGTATAAACTGACTATCTGGCAAAAGTAAAATTAAACAACAATTTGGTTGTTTCAAAGAAGAATCTCCAACCAAGGTATGTATTAGAAATACAGATGTAAGGATTTTGACTTTTGCTCATATTCTTAAGTTTATCATTCTCATATGTGGTAAAATATAATGGAATATTATTCAGCCTTTAAAAAGAAAAAACTAGTTCATTTGCAGCCGCATGGGTGAATCTGAAGAGTATTTTGCTAAGCCAGACAGAAAAAGGAAAATGCTGCATGATATTACTTACATGTAGAATCTAAAAAAAAAGTCAAACTCACAGAAACAGAAGGTAGAAAAGTGATTGCCAGGGGTTGTGGTTAATGATATAGGGAGAGGTTGGTAAAAGGGTCCAAATTTCCCCTGTTACAATATGAATAAAGTCTGATGTTTAAAGTATAATGTAGTGACTATTGTTGACAACACTGTATAACTGAAATTTGCTAAAAGAGTAGAACTTAAACATTCTCACCTAAAGATAAAGAAAAATGGGTAAATGTGCGAGGTGATGTATGTGTTAATTAACATCAACCCACGGAGTTGATGGAAACTCTTTCACAATATATACATATATCAACTCATCACATTGGACCGGTTAAATAATCTTCCAATTTTATTGGTCAATCAGCTGAATACAGCTGAAGAAAAAATAGAAATAGTCATAATACCTAAAAACCTTAGGTGTATTTTAAGAAAATATATTGTCAGTGGTAAAGCTCACCAGATTTTTAACATTTCTGAAGGAGTGTGTCAGGAAGAACAATGGTTGAATGGTTGCACAATTTACATCTGGCTTCACAATTTATTGATTCTTTTCTGCTGATGTATTTTCATGGTCTCTAAAGTCAATCAATCATGAGTGGAAGAGTTTTAAGGACACATTAAAAATAGATCTGCATTTCTGTTGTCTTGATTGAGTTGGGTATTTTATGTGTTTTTAAACTGCCTACAAAGAGAGCATAGTAGAGACGGCATGTTTAAGTAGGTGGCCACCAGTGCACAGCACTGTGGAATCTTTGGAGCTGTCTTCCTGTGTCATTTTTAAAAGTGGCACAGATGCTAGACACCAACACTGACCCCAAGCAATCTGTCAGTATGAGGGCACTTGAACTTGTCCTCCCCAGAGCACAGGTTGCCGTATACTTGTGAAATACTGCTGAAAACTATAATCAAATTAAGAACAAAGCTTCTTCCTCATTTAGTCACTGATGGGCAATAATTTGCTTTTGGGAATCACTTGCAGAAAAAACTCAGTGGGTTGATGTTAAAGAAAAGATGCACATTGCACAATTATTTTCCCTTCAGGTAAATGTAACACAGGAATTGCATATTTTGTTTGTTTTTTAAAAAATAATTACATCAAGATACTGAGTTTTACAATAATCCAATCACATCAACACTATATAGATCATGAATCTACAGAAATCTGTAAGTTTTGACTAATTTTAACAAATATTATCAAAAGTACAACCAAATAAGTTATATCTCTCCAACCTAGCCACCACTGGAGGCCACAAGAATTTTTCAAAAAACTTAAACAACAATTAAAATAAAATTTAAAAAAAAGAATTTTTCAAAAAAGCTTTGACTTTCAAAAAGCATTTAAAAATTATCTGGAATTGCCTTTCATAAAATACAAGTCCCATGATTTTGTTATAAAATATCAGAAACAGCAATATTACTATACAGGGTATGCTCTTCCTTTCTTTTAAATTTCAAACATATCTACAAAATCCTGTTGTGCTTCTTTTGTCATATTACATAGCATGTACTAGAATTGTTTCTAAATTTTTATATTAAATTAAGTTTGACTAACCACTGGTAATCTTTTTTCTGCTTTCAGGGGCAACATCAAAAAATGAAAACATTAACTTTCAATTTCAGCCTATTGGCTCTTATTGCATGTTTCTTGGTAAGTGCTCCCCAATCCTAGAAATTCTCGATATACTTGTATTAATATTAACTTCATACAAAGTTTTGATACTAATTATGTCTCCTTTATATAACAAGTGTCGAGATGTCTGTCATTATAGACTTGTTCCTTATTTTCCTTTTTCTTTCTCTTTTACATACAATTCTCTGTCCAGTAGTTTTGGGCATGAAGGGATCGAGGCTAGGCAGAGTCTGGGAAAGCTCTCTTTTTCCAGGAACAGCTCTTGCTTTTCTTTCTCTTTTTCAAAAGCATGACAAATCAAACTGTCAGAAAAATATTATTGAAGCTTACTTAATGTTTTAAGGTGACAAGAAGTGGGAAAATAGCAAGTTCAAGATAAATATTCTAGAAAGGCAGGATGCATCGGTGCACATGTCACTGATTGTATAAACATTTTAATAAAAATATTTGTAAGGACAAAAATTAGAAAGCATTTGTAATCTATACAAACACATTGGTTACAATTAACATGTTTCTGTTAGTTGAGGAGTAAATTCTTTCTTTACTGTTTACTCTACTCTTTCCTTTTTTACTTAAGGAAAAATAAAAACAGAGGAGGGAAAAGGTCATTCACTCTAGAAACACTTTCATTCACACTTTTAAAAAGCACTTGCCAGGCTCCAAAACATACAATGCCAAAAAGAAAGCAGTAAGTCCCATAGCCAAAAACATCAATGGAATAACATGAACCTCAGAGAAAGAACAGTTACCATAGACCATGTTGGTATCAGGGTGAGAGTTCGGAGAGAGAGCGCTCAGATTATGTTTCACGTTTAACAATGACTGACGATCCGCTGTGGACTGAGCCCAGTGCTGGATGACACAAAAAGTACTGAGGCTGAATTCAAAACAGGCAGCTCACAGATTAGGTCTTCATGTTATGGTGCTTTCCTGAGAGAAATACTTAGAAATCCATCTACATTACACACGATCAAATGTTAACATTTGCCATCAGGCATATGTAATAATATAAGCAGATAAAGTAGAATTGTTATTAGGGTACATTTAATGATATCTGTATAACTATTTTTGGACAACTGGTTCATTTCACTGAGCTCATTTTTCATCTATAATACAATGTTGAAATAGAAAAATATTTCATTCCATGGGATAGCTGTATCAGAAACTTGTGATCTAATTATCTCAGAACTTAAAAAAATCCCTATCCCAAAACTTAAAAAAAGAAAAAATCTGGCGGCGGGGCCTGGGAACCTGAATTCTACAAGATTCTTTTCCTTGCTGAAATTTGAGGTTACTCAAATATGCTTTTTGGGATTAACTTCTTACACTATTCTGTTATAATTACATGAGTCATATAAAAAGATTTTAAGGTCAATTCAACTGAAATCAATACATCAAATGAAAAGCCTCAGGTCAATGTTTATAATTAATTATCAAATTTAGCATGCTACAATAAACCACTGTTTTGGAAGCATTCTCCAACACATTGTGACAAATATGACTTCACCGGCCACATTTGTAAACTTTGCTTCAGACTTTCCAAAAACATTAATAGATTAGAAGATAAATAAAGTTCTGTGGACAAGCAAACTTAGGAATGGTAGATAAAATTATACCTAACTTTGTCAACTAGAGCAATTTTCAGAGATAATAGAGAGAGTAGTATCTTGGTTTCCTTTCCTGCAACCCTGTATTTCATACCTGACAGTAGGCAACTTCCCAGGAGCCAAGTACAGGGCATCCATCCTGAAGACTCTTACAAATTAATAGCACATTTCTATTCCAAAAGCCTGAAATACAAGACTAATGCAACTTAAGACAAATTATTTTCTAGTTTGTAAAATTTTAGAATCCCACTTATATATGAAGCAGAGACTTCTATGTTCTAAAAAACATAAATTTGGTGTATAAATTTTCTCAAATTAGAGTTAAACTTTGCAAAAATCCTGGAAGACCAGATAGGTACTTTGGATGCACCAACACATACACAGAGCAGCAAATGATGTAAGCCTCAATAGTGAAATGAATGAGTGATTTAGCTCCTATATGGTTGACTGCATGACTAACAAATAGGTTTCTTACACTTACCACTAACTCATGCATTTTATAGAATATCCGAAGTATGGTGTGGGGATAGACAATCAGCTAGGTCTAAGCTCTAAGACAAAGGGCCATCTATTTTTTTAATCCTCACCAAAGGATATATTTATTGATTTTAGAGACAGAGGAAGGGAGAGACAGAGAGAGAGAGGAACTTTGATGTGAGAGAGAAAAAATTATTGGTTGCCTCCCATATGCACCCCAACAACCCACATCTGGGGATCGAACCCACAACCTAGGGATGTGCCCTGGCCAGGGATTGAACCCAAAACTTTTTGGTGCATGGGAAGATGGATCAAACCAATTGAACCACCCAGCAAGGGCCACGGGGCCCATATTTGACAAGAGGTATTTTCCAGGAACACAAGAAAACTAAGGGTGGCATGTTCTGTCTACCAAGCTGCTTGAAACAGAGCAGTTGGTCTGGCAATTCTAATCTTTAAGAATGAAAAATCTGAAAGAGTATAAGAAAAAAAGTGATAAAGAAACAAGCATAAATGAATCACACCCTTAGTCAGAATAGAATAATCTAAAAGCAGTTATCAACTAACATAGGCCAGCTGGTATTTCTAAAATTCCACACATTGTAAAGGCACACAAATTACTGGAGGGTTTTGTAGAAATGTAGATTCTGATCCAGTCAGCCGGCATGGGGTCCAGGAATCTACATTTTTTTACAACCTCTCAGGTGATATTGGATGTTGATGCTCTTGGTCAATGACTAACATCTTGAATAGCAATGCCACAGCCAGTAAAAGTCATAAAAACAAAATGAGAAAAAATGAGGACTTCTAAGTATCCCCTCAAATATCTTCAAGGAAAGAGACTGATGCTCCTTGCCTTGTGCAAGGAAGAAATTAGCAGACAATTCAAGTTGGGGTTCTTTCTGCTTATCACTAGCTCATGCAATTCATCCACCTCAAAATATTTACTTAGCACCTGCTGTCCACCAGGAACTATTCTAGATGTTGAGTAAATGCCGTGAGCAAAGCAGACAAAACCTTACTGACATCATGGAGCATATATGTAACACAGTAAAGACAAGAGGCAATGTTGACTTTTAGAAGGGATGAGGGGAGAATAGAACAAGTTTACATTTTTGAATAAGATATTATATAGGATAGCCAGACAGAAAATGACATTTGACTAAAGACCGAAAGGAGGTGAAAAAGCAAATCGTGCAGGCAGAGAAAGTAAGAAATATCAACATCTGAAGGAGAGGCATGCCTGCCTGGCATGAGGAGCAAGGCTAGCAGGCCTGGTACAGAGTGAGAAAGAAGGCAGGATCAGGAGGGAGAGCAGAAGGGCAGACGAGGGTTAGATAGCATAAAGTCTCATGAGCCTTTGACTAGCTTGGGTTTTTACTCTGAGTGATATGCAAAAACAGTGCATGAAGTCAGTGCACAGTCTTACAAAGTATAGGCCCTTCCCACACACCCTCACCTCCCGTATTCAGTGATGTTTGTCAAAAAATGAAATTTCTACAATATCCAAACAGCATCCATAAATATGTATTTAATACTGCCCATTGATAGTGTGTAATGATGTATAAAAAAGTGATTTCTGACTCCAAGGGGCTTAAATCTGTCTGGGAATATAGCATAGATTTATAATAATAACCAAGGATTAACAAACTTTTTCCAAATAGTGCCAGGTCATAAATATTTCAGACTTTGTGGGCCATAAGGTCTCTTCATCAACTGATCAACTCAGCCAATGGAGAACAAAAGTAGCCTCAATAAATAAAAGAGTATGATTGTGTTCCAATAAAATTTTATTTACCAAATCAGGCAAGCTTCATTCGGCCTAGGGCTTTGTTTTGTCAACTCCTGAGCTGCATTAGAAAGGCCTAATATAGCTTTTATAAAATAATCATAAGATTATAAAAGATATTAGTTTGTGTGTCAGGGATGGAATCCGGGATAAAAAGCAAATAGGATATTAGAAAGCAGAAACAGAAAATCTAGTCTAGCCTTCCCCAATATCTGGCTAGGCATGGAAAGTGATAACCCAGTGATGATAGGGCAGGAGTACCTTAGGTGGTCAGTGGGCTTCTTTAGTAGATGAGATATAAGTTGCTATTATACAGCCTGAGATCATAGAGCCAGGGATTTTTTTAAAAATGGTGAAGGGAAATGTAATAATTAAGAGAGGAACAGCCCTGGGCAGGAAGAGGAGATCCATACAGAACAAAGATGAAGATGTTAGTTGTAAACAGGAAGAAGGAACAACTGGATATAGGGAGATTCACAGGTGTGTGGGCAGAAACGCAAAGCCCTTCATGTGATAGCCTCAATTTTGTAAAACAGAAGGCAAGATCATATCTCCAGGGGAAGAAGAGGAAGAGGAGCATGGATGCTGAAAAGATAGTCTTTTGTGGAACACAGGGAAGGATGAATTAGCATTGCTGAGGTTCCAGATGAGGGTAGACACTGTATGTCTCTATTGTTTCTAATATTTGGGGATTTGTATCATTCTCCAGCAATGTTCACCAGCCTGGAAGTAGAAACAGAGAAGGTAATTTGTATAGGGTCAATCTAAAAGTTTAATGTTTTCAAAGTCAATAGGGTAAAAAGACACACAGGCAAGAAGTAGAAGGTTACAAGAGAGTGAGTGACCAGAGTCCTGTACCTTCCTGAAACTTCTGTTAAAATAAATTGGTGTTCTGTTTCTAAAAAAGGATTAATATTTTTCTGACATTGTTCATGGCTTACATTCATTTAATTTGATTCCCCCTTCCCCATTTCTAGTCTATTATTTAAGCCCCATTTCAAATGCTATCTTTCCTACTAGGCAATCCTTAATCCTCTCTCTTTTGTCAAAAATAAACTTTCCCTCCAAACTGCCATTGCATCTAGAACTTTTTGCACTTGTATCAATTATTATTTGATCTTTTGTCAGATATATAAAGTGGGCAACTGCCACCCAGGCAATCATAGAGTGTGAAGTAGCTCAAATTTATAGAATTTTTACCTTATTTACTATGTCTAAGCACATTACATAGTACATATGTACTCTTATCAGCCACTATATAAGATAAAAATTAGGTCTAGAGCTAATTTATAAATGAAAAGGCATAGGTTTAGAGACCGTAAGTACCTCAGCTAGCTTGCTGCAATGGAAGAATTGGCTCTTACAATCAGACTCCACTGTCTTCCTCTTAACACACTATACTGCTTTCCATAGACTTTTTGTTGTATTTCCATGGATTGTAGTTTGAGGGAGGGGAGGTTATGGTTTCTACTAGATTTCAGACTTATGTAAGGATGGGTTCATATCTTCAATGTGTTCCCTTTAGCCCCTAAAAGATGTGTTGCATATAACAGTTTCTCAATAACCACTTACAAAATTAATTAATGGTTCAGAGGCTCAGATCTCACTAATTTCATGGAATGGGGAATGAGAAAGGTGTTCTCAGGTAATTCCACTGCCTTGCTGGACATTTGGTCCCATACAAAACATCCATGAGACCATTTGGTCCATGCCAAAAGATTTTTGAAATTTAGTCCTGTCCAAATCAGCCAAGATTAGGAAATGCTCTGGGTCCAAACATACCATAATGTTTATTTATACTTTTGGTTTACAAGATTAGTAGGTTTTTCAAAAGGACTGTTAATTTATTGGTTCAATACTTGTGTTGTGGCTGCCAATCACAACCCTTCTCACCTCAGGAGCATGGGGTCATGGTACATGGTACATGGGGTGTGGTAGATGGGTCAGCATGGATGAAGTGTCTCTGTGGACACCTTGGACA
Organism: Carollia perspicillata; assembly: GCA_004027735.1. Taxonomy (NCBI): domain Eukaryota; kingdom Metazoa; phylum Chordata; class Mammalia; order Chiroptera; family Phyllostomidae; genus Carollia; species Carollia perspicillata. Next base: position 20,913 of record PVKM010009892.1, on the reverse strand, counting down.
GGACCAAATGTATGCTAGGCATTCCACTAGAGCATTTACTTCCATTTGAAGCAACTTCTGAAGGTTGCTTTTTTCATTAAGCAGTCTAGGTAATTTGGCCCTCTCCCAAATCTTTAGATCAGAGAGTCAAGTTGTCTTATGTTTTGTTTTGTTTTGTTTTGTTTTGTTTTGTTTTGTTTTTTGCATTTGACATTATTCTACTCTTTATTGACTGCTAGAGTTCCAGAGAAATGTTCTATTTTTTCTTCTAATCTATTTTTTCAGTGGAATATATGACTATGACTTTTTAAAGTACGTATACTAATGTTTCAACTTTAAGGGATCAAATTTAAAACTATTTTTTTGTTTCTGTTCCATTTTTTTCACCACAGTCCAGTGATGGCCACAGAGTTCCCAGGGGACCCCGTGGACCTGTCCAGCTGCCACCACCCCATCTGCCCCAACGGCCAGGAGGGGTTCCACCACAACGTACTGTTTTCCGTGGTCCAGGATTTTTTCCGCCACCCCCTGTTCCTCTTTTTCGTCCACCAATAAATAATCCTCCTCCTTTTCGTCCTCCCTTTGGACCACGGCCCATTCCATTTCCACCTGGTCCATTCAACCCTATTAGACAGCCTCAACCCTTTCCAGGCTTTCCATATTCACCAGTCCAAAAACCAAATAACCCTCCTTTTATTCCCCCCAATCAGCCTCAACAACCAATCTCTATCCCTACTCCAACAACTGTCCCCGCTCCCCCAGAACCCACCACCGAAACAGCAATCACTACCAATTCAGTAGAACCTACCACCACCACTCTTACAGAATCTACCACTGCCGCAACAACCACATCAATAGTACCCACTACCACAGCAACCACCATCACTTCCACAGAACCCGCCACCACAATAGCAATCACTACCAACTCAGTAGAACCTACCACCACCACTCTTACAGAATCTACCACTGCCGCAACAACCACATCAATAGTACCCACTACCACAGCGACCACCATCACTTCCACAGAACCCGCCACCACAACAGCAATCATTACCACTCCAGTAGAACCTGCCACCACATCAGCAGCCACCACCACTTCCACAGAAGAGACTACAGCTGCAACCACCATCAGTCCCACAGAAGCCACCTCCCTGACAACCATTACCACTTCTACAGAACCAACTACAGCAACCACCACCTCCAGAATCTCCACGGAACCAATCACCACCACAACAGAAGCCACCACCTCCTCAACAGAACCAACCACTTTGTCAACAGCCCTCACTACCACAACACCAGCAGCAACCCCAGCAGTATCTACCACAGCTACTAGTCAAATTAGCACAGCCCCTCCCTCTACCACATTGCACGTGACAACTTCCAGGCAAACTACATTAAGTATTATCCAGAGTATTTGGAAACACCTAAGTGACATCATAAATCAACATAAAATATAAGAAATGATATTTCCCAAATCCCTGAGCTCATAGAAAAAATGAACTCCAATTATTTCATTGGAATCAACCCTGATCTAACTAGCACACCAAAAAAATAAAATAAAGTACTATTTGAGCAACAATTGTTGTCATGATGACTACCACTCCATCTATATTTTAGTACCTACCAACAACTGATCAGTCAGTTTTCCAGAAGAAAACAAAGAACCTTTATTTTTAACAAAGGCATTTAATAAAGGATCTACTTAAAGAAAGAGGGCAGGATTAAGTGTACAAACAAGGGATTTGTACATTGAGGCAATTTGTATATTGAGGCATTTAGGGTCTGGCCATAGTGGAACTTGTAGTGTGCCTAGGCTTGATGGGGCAAAAGGATCAAATACCAATACCAGACCCTCAATGAGAGTTTGGACAGTGGACAAAAGGCCACCTAGTGGGATCTGTTGCTGTTAAGGGATGTAACTACTTCAGGATAATGCATAACAGCATGGAGAGTCCAGGATAGTACCCCTACCTCTCTCCTTCTCCTATTGCTTTCATCACTGGGCTCCAGCCAAAATCTAACAGGCAAGGAAACCCACATAGTATAGTTCATATGGTCATCCTCCCCAGGTAAACAGCTAAGTGGAGAAGGCTGAATTGCTTGCTAATGGGGAACTAACAGCACATAGTGGTGTGGCTCAGCATCTTAAAGCCAAATGAGTGCACGACAAAACGTATGAGAGCTCTTGGCTTCCTGCACAGAAAGGGAAGAGATGGCAGCAAGGTAAATTATAAAATTATACCAGTTTGTACTGCCTTTTCCTGGAAATGCACATATCTCGGGGGATTCTAGGTAATAAAAATATAACTAAGTAATATAATTTCTAAGAAAAGGAATAGAAAATTGAAATAAAAATGATATATAAATATATCAATATAAGACAAAATAAATATATATTAAAGTGAAATAAGCCAGGAAGTGAAAGACAAATACCATATGATCTCACCTATAAGTGAAATCTAATTAACACAACAAACAAACAGGCAAAATAAAACTAGAGATTTGGAAATAAAGAACAAACTGACAGTGACCAGAAGGGCAGGGGGAGGAAAATAAGGGGGGAAAGTAGGAGAAAGGGCAAGCCAAAGAACATGAATAGAGGACTCATGGGCATGAACAAGGGGGGCAGGGGATTGGTTGTGGCAGTGGGGAAGATGGGGCAGGGAAGAGCAATGGGGGAAAGGTGGGACAACTGTAACTAAACAACAATAAAATACAATAAAATAAATATAATTAATAAAACTTTAAAGGTACTTTCTTAAATATAGCAGAACAACCTATAAACATAAAATAATATCTTAATGAATTGATCATTTTATGAACCATGAAAGTAGCTCTCAAATTTGCAATTACTTTTTATAATGATAGCATCACTGATCCATTCATGAAGTTAAAAGTCTATTCTATCAATTCTAGCAAATTTAAATGTCTAAATGAGATATGAGGCAGTATTTTATTTAATAAAAGTGGAAGTAAAATGAATTTCAGTTGTGGCAAAGAAAGTGCCTTTCAGAATGCAAACAGTAAATATGGTTACAGACTTACTTGTGCTCAATCAGCCTAATAATATCAGTCAGGTATGTTGCTGTCACTTCTAAATTGTATTTATCTCTGACTCTTGTTCTTTGATTCTTTCACACAAAAAGATCACATCAAGCCTTTGTGGAAAGTATGAAAAGTCAGAGTTATATGTATTTGCACCCATATGTATTTGGCCTGTTAGAACAGCTTTGAACTCCTGTTCCAGGGCACTACATGCCACATTTAACCAACCTCCTTGTGAAGTATCACTAACATTACCTGGTTTCTAAACCTAAATGCTGCTTAAGCATTTCAAAGAAACCCACTTCCCACTAATCTTCCAGCATGGGAACATCAGAATCTCAGCACTGTCGGCTCTCTTTGCCTCTGCTACTTCTGCTAGCAACAACCGGACAGATTCATGCCAACTCCAGTTTAATCCTTAATATGACTTCCACTTAGGCACTTTTCTATGACCCGTGTGCAAACGCAGTCAAAAGCATATTTCCTGCCGTCAAGAGCTCTTTATCCTTTTGACTTTTAGTAGCCATTGTCTTATTACCCCAGACATTTTAACTCAGGCAATTCTTGCCATTTCTGGCACAGACCCTATTTCAGTTGCCAGGGCGGATTAGCCACCTGGAGGGACCATTTGGATAAGGAAAGATTCCTCTTCATTCCTCTCCATTGTCCCATGAGCCTTTGTAAAGTGAATTAGCTAAGTCACACCACACTGACACTGCAGTGGAACATGGGCTCATCAGTTTCACAAGTCAGCCATCAACTTCATTTCACATTCAGCACACCCTTTCCCTAGTGCTAACTTTTCTCCAATCGCCTGTTTCCTTCATTCCTACTAGGAACGACTTTCACTGGAGACTCAGAGCCCTCCCCACAACCACTTTCCCCTCACTTGTGCTTCCTGAGCTTATATTGTGCGCGTTATTCTTGCAGCTCTGTCAAATGAAAGAGCTGTGGCTGCACCGAGTGTTCTGCAATGACCGATAGCACTGGTTTTACTATACACAACTCAGCAGTCACAGGGTTGTGAGTGAAAAGTGAAAAATTCTTCATCTAAGATGTTTAATGGAATTCAGTGTAATTCACTTCAGCAGATGTCTACCTGTGTAGGCACTGCACATTTGAGTTTCAGCAATGTACATAGGGCTGACATTTGGCTGGGAACGCATTCAACAAATTATTACAAGTGTTTTATAAAGAGGAACTACAGGGATCTGTGTGATCAAATAGGAAGGAAACAGTCTATTCTAGGTGAAATTCCCTAGGCTGATGTTGGCCCAGAAGAGGGAATAATTTACTTAAATAATTTTTAATATCAAGTCCAAGCAATAAAACATGATACATCACCCAGAAAGTTCTATTCAAAGATCCAAAATGGATCTCACTGAGCTAAAACCAAGGTGTCCCGAGGGCTGTGTTCCTCCTGGAGGCTCAAGGGGAGCCTCAGTTTTTTTGTCCTTTCAAGCTTCTAGAGGCTGCCTAAATTCTGTAGCTTGTGACCTCTTCCTCCGTCTTCAAGTGCATCACTCCAACCTGGCTTTCCATTATCACATCTCCTTCTCTGACTCTGCCTCCCTCTTCCACAGTTAAGAACTCCTGTGATTACATTGGGCCCTGGATAGTTCAAGATATTCTGTTTATATTAAGGTCAGCTGATAGCAACCTTTATTTCATCTGCCATCTTACTTCACACTGACCATGTAACAAATATTCAGAGGTTTCAGGGATTAGGGCATGGACATGCTGCGGGGTGGGGAGGAAGTATTACTCTGCCTACTCAAGTGAGTAAAGAGCAGGGAGGCTGCTACACATCCTACAGTGTCCAGAACAGGCTCTTCAAGTGTCAGTAGTACTGAGGTTGAAGAAGCCTGATCTAAGGTGATGGATGTGTTATGCTGTGAGGGTTTTCTAATTGAGCCAAAAGGGGTCCCTAGGGAGCCAGAGATTTTTCCTGTCTTCATCCAGGCTCTGGGCACACAGGTGTATACATACATAACATATGTAAACATTCAAGATGTGACATGTGAACATTAAGATGAGCATACTTTGCTGGAAGTATGTTTGCCCCCTGAAAAAGACCACCACTTTTTTTTATTATTCAGTTGACTTTATTAATTTTTTTAAATTTTGTAATTGCAGTTAACAAAACATTATATTAGTTTAAGGTGTATAGTCTGGTGATTAGACATTATATTACTTACCAAGTGATCATCCAGATAAATCTTGTACCCATCTGACACCATACATAGTTATTAGAATATTGACTATATTCTCTATGCTGTACTTTACATCCCCATGACTGTTCTGTTACAATCAATTTGTACTTCTTAATCCCTTCACCCTTTTTACCCATTCCCCCATACCTCCCTCCTATCCAGCAACCATCGAAATATTCTCTGTGTCTATGAGTCTGTTACTATTCTGCTTATTCATGTATTTGGATTTTTTAGATTCAATTGTCGACAAATATGTATTTATTGACATTTGTTATTCACATTTTTTTCATTTTTAAAAAATTTATTTTAATTGTTGTTCAAGTACAGTTCTCTGTCTTTTACTCCCATCCCAGCCCATCCCCTGCAGTGCTCCCCACCTCCCTCCTATTTCCACACCGCCCCCTAGTTTTTGTCCATGTGTCCTTCATACTTATTCCTGCAAACCCTTCCCCCTTTCCCCTGAAATTCCCTCCCCTCTCCCCTCTGGTCACTGTCACCCCGTAATAAAAAATACCACCACTTTCAACATAGCTGTTAAGCTAATGGTTTTAAAATATGGAGACAAATAGAAGAAAGAACTAAAAGAGTTAAAAACAGTTTCCTCTGGAGATCAGGTTAAGATGTGAAGGGGTAGCATCTGTTCTATAAAATATAGTACCTTGATAAAAATTAATAATTAAAAAGTGACAAAATAGAAGGAAAAAAATTATCTGCCTGCATTTAGCCTCAGAAACCTGAGTGCTTCACCCAGTAGGGACAACTTGGTGCCACTGAACTGGGATGTTGACAGAAGGGACAAAGAAAATCTACATGAGCCATCACTGGCACAGATTTCTAATTTAACACTTGTATGGTACTGCCAATCACTAAGAGCTTTATAAATATTAACTCATTTAATCCACAAAACTATTATTATCCCCCATTAAATAGCCTAAAATGTCAGAGCCAAGATTTAAACCAAGAGCATCACAGGTTTTATCTACATGTTTGGCAGGCCATGAACCTATAGATATTAAAACTATGAAATGCCCACTTTCTATATTATTAATCAATGTTGACTAGACATCCATAAAAATTCAATCTGCTTACAAATTTACATATTTGGTGACTGAAGAATTTTGCATGGACTCACTTATGGCTCTGTACCTTTCAAACTGCATTTCTCTTCCTTTATCCACATTTTTTTTTTTTGATGCTAGGTACCTTAAGATAAGTTCTTACTCTGATATGACCTTCGGCCCTGCACACTGATGTCAAAATATGCATAATACTACTTTAATACAAGTGGGTCAAAACAAGCAAGGTTCTCAAGTACAAAGATAATGACAAATGTACAGAAAAGACTGAAACAACCCAAGCAGCCACTGGGTGAACAGAGAACCAACATAAATGGGATTGGGCGTCATCAGTGTGCCCAAACAATTCTTGGTAAAAAAAATAAATCCCCAATGGGCCCAATGCATCAGCAAACCCCAAATCCTAAGAAATAAGGAATGCATAAGAAATCTATGGCTAACAAATTTCATTCAATCAAAACTGATAAAAAGTTACTATGGAAATCTAAAACAACTTTTAGAACCATTTCCCAACAAAATAGCAAATGACCCCAACCACACTCAGCTTCAACTGGTGAAAGAAATGGACCAACCCACATCAAGCCACCAGCATTCAGACCACAGAAAACTTCTGGCCAAATAAAACTTCACAAAAAGTATCATAAAGCAAAACATGGTCAGGCAAAAATTGTCAAAAGCAAACTAGTAAAAAAAACAATCAGATCAATTTGACTAAATACAAACAACTAAGATGCTCAAAACTTAAGCCAAAAGCATCTGCTCAACAGAAAAGCAATCCAACAAAACAGCATCAGAGACCTCTCCAACTATGCCCTCAGCATCCTTTTTTGGGACAATCAAAACCTCAACCAAAACTGCCTTTATTTTGGCATTCTATTGGGCAGAAACATTCTGTCCCACTGTATATCTATCCATATAAACCTATTCAAGTACCTGGCACCCAAAAATATCATCCAAGTTGATGCAGTAAAAAACCCAACCCTTACCTAAACAAATATCCCCTAAGCCCCTCAGTTAAACCTAAACCACTCACATCATCATCTTCCAACAGTGTCCTGGCTGCTTCAACCTGGTAGAAAATTACCACCAAATCCAACAACCTATAAACATATTCTTCACCACTGCCAAATCTGTGGCTGCCAGCAACAAATCCTCTATTACAATCAAGACTGTGGCACTTACTACCAAGTCATCCACTTCTGCAATACCTAAAGCCATCGCCACCGACATGACAGCCACTACACTCCTACCAACTCCCTCTAACAAGAATGTGATTGCCACCACCAACTTCACTACCATCTTCAAAACGGTGGCTACTACTACCAAATCTGTCATTTTATCCACAAACCCCACTACAACCGTAAAGTTGGTCGCCACTACTGGAACTGTGGCCACCAATGCAAAGGTTACTTTATCTATCAGGATATCCTCCATCAACGCTTCAACATCCTCTATTCATACTACCTCATCAATTGTCCCTACGGCTGCATCTGCTGCTCACATATCATCAGACGCCACAAACATGAGCTAATTTTCCACCATCACCTCCCAACCCATGAAAACTGCCATGATTACATCCACTTCCACATTAACTGCCCATCAGGTTAGTAACTTCAAAGATGTTAAGACTAACAGACCACTCCCACAAATGTCATTACAGCTGTCAGTCTGAAATCTTCTACAACTACCACATCAGGTGTCACTTCCAGTTTCTCCTGAATTTCAGCTGCCTGTGCTCCAGCAGCATCTGAATTAGCTGGTACAGCAACTGTTTCTGCTAAAACTGCTACAACTACCACCACGTGTGATTCAACGTAATTTCCTGCAAGCATATATGCTGCTGCATCCACCATACCCACCACAACACTTGTTTCTACTAAAAAGTTTTCTCTCCCGGCAACAAAAGTCACTATTTCCAAGCCCGCCACCTCTACAGTCACTGCCATCAACACACCACATAGGGCCACCATCACATCTTCTACCCCTTCCACAGCAGTTGAAATCCCCACCATTGTAACTGACTTGTCCTCTCTAGATACTTCCACAGCTGATGTCATCACAGCAGCTGGCCCCTCATCTAAGGATGTGTCTACTTCGATAACCCGATTCTATGCTAACTGACATTTTTGAGCTTCCTGAAATCACCATCCTTGCTACCCCTATGTCTGATTCCTTTGCAATAATCTTTGCTTCTATAGTATATCAGCTGTCAGTACTAAGACCACAACATCAGTGTCCTTTCTGCCTCAACAGGTCTTCCCACTACTGTTTGCTTTGTCAACTGCTAATATACATTGGCTCCTACAACCACCTCTTCTTCTCACACCCTTAAACCAATCAATCAGCTTCTTCTAACATTCCTGGAAACCCAACAGCAAGTGCCATATGAAATGCCACTAACTCTCCTGTAATCACTGCTTCCCCAACAACACATGCAACTTTATCCACTAACACCAGGCTACAGACTGCCTCCACCACAATTGCATTCTCTCCATCATCTGGAGGTACTGTTGGCATATCCATTGCCATGGCCATTTCTGTAACCTCTACCACCACCAAGACCTACCTGAGGCCTTCTCTTGAAAGCACAGCTGCCCCTACCAGCTCCAACCTCCTCTCTCAACACCACCAGTCAGCACTACCACTTCTGGTGCAGGAGCTTCTTCTACAGCATCTCCCCTAGTGAGAACTACACCGGCTATCCCCACTTGGGCTCGTGTTACCATTCTGGCTCCCACCACAGTTTCACCTACCATCCCTGCACTTACACCCACTATTTCTCTTTTCCCCACCACTCAACCAGTCACTGACACAGGCACCACCACCAATACAGATACTGCTGCCAATACATCCTCTGTTGCTTCCACTACTGCTACAACTAATACTTCACCTGATTTCACCCCATCTCTTAGCATTTCATCACCTTCTACTACAAATTTGCTGCCTCCAGCTTACCCATACCGCTGTGACTACCCTGATCCAATGGACATTCCCACTTCCTCTATCTCAATTGTCCCTTCCACATTTTTTTACTCTACTCTACTTATAGCCACAATTTCACCCACCGCCTCTATAGCAAATGTCCTGGTCATCACAAATGGCATGACATTTTATTCAAACACATTTGATGACACTATGCTTTATAATGAACTTGACACCACTGATCTCAGCATAGTCATACTGACTCCATCAATTCTTCTAATGCTTTTAAAAGCTCTGATATTACACCAGCCACTTAACATTCCTACATGAACAGAAGCAAAGTTCTGATTCTAAGCTTTCTACATCTGCTGCTGCTCTATTTATAACTTCATTCAAATCATTACCACCTAATGTCAATCATGAACTTGAGGGGCAGGCATAAAGGTAATAACTGGAAGACCTACCCTCACACCAAAAGTTTTATAACAATTATTTCATCTCAGAAAAATGTTATATTTTATATTAATTCAATATACTTTTATTTGTGTACTTGGTGTGACAAGGAATTTTATCACAGTGTTGATATTGTAGAATGGTGGGAAAATTAAAGAAAAGAAAAAAATGATGAACAAACTAAAAATTGTCTGCTGTTACAGGAATGATTATCTTAGAGAAATAAATGGCTTTGTCAGCTAATACATGAACTAAAAGTTTTGCAAATGAATAGAGTGCTGCAAAATGTAGACTTTTCATGTTGCAAATGAATGGAACACCACCAGCTCTCACACAGTTGGCTGCACGACTGCTCCCGTCCAAATGTAACAACAGTTACAGCAGAAGGGGACTTGTCTTTGGGTGGTGGACCTATGATGCAATCTGTAGATGATGTATTATAGAATTGTACACCTGAAACCTATAAAATTGTAGTAACCAGTGTTATCCCCAATACATTTAATAATTTTAAAAACATAAAATAAAAATTAAAATATTTTTTTAAAAAGAACAGGCACAATGTATAAAGTTATTATGAAGACCGTCATAATAACTCTTAATCCAAAGGGTATCTTTTCATGGCACTTTCTATTTTCTTGGCCTGAAAACATTATTCTGAGATAGAACATTATGCATGTCAACAGCGATCTCTGCTCAGTGAGTGAAGCTGATGTTTCACCATTCTCCCCTAATCTCCACAGAGCACTTGCAAAGCTGCCTACAAAGTGTGATTCTTTTTACCTCTAGCTGATTTCTTCTTAAAGAATCATCTCATTATGAGATTTAATTCTTGAGGTCATATGCAAAGAAAGCAAAGAATTTGTTTGGGTCAACCAGAGGCATTTTATACTTATATGTCAAGCCCACCCTTCTCTTACTGGAGTTAAAGTATCTCCCCGGAGTTCTTTGGGGGGTTCTTATAGTCAAAGACAAATTTTCTTCCCACAGATCCTGAATTCAGGGTTTCATAAATTTCCCAAAGAAACAATATTTTAGCATTAAGCGTGCTCACTATGGCCTGTGTCTCCAATAGGCAAAGGTTGATAGAAAGTATAGTAATCAGTAGTCAGAAATTTGACACCACTCACTAACAACACCAAAGCAAAAAGAGGCCACATTGTGCCTTATAGATTTTGCTACTCAATCAATAACAAATTTATGAAATAGTTAATTCTCAGAGAATCCTGTTTAGAAAGATGAGCATCCCATCGTTACTCCACACAGAATATCTCACCAACCTTGTAAGCCAACTACAGTATATGCTCTCTCGTTACTTTACTTGCATTTTGGTTGGAAGACTAGCAGCATATTTGAAACACTGAAAGTACATATTCATTGGCTAACTGTGTGTAATGCCATAGCAGAAATCACCAGTACCAAAACATGATGGCTTCAAAACATGCAAGCTACTATGTCCAGGTTTCCAAACACAGCAGGGCCCCTGTAAAAATATCATTCATAAACCCTGCCTAAGTATAGGAATTTACAGTAATGACAAGATGCAAAAGGGAAAAAAGAGGGAAAGAATATGAAATTCTTACTAGGTACACAACAAAAAAGTCAATAAGAGGATACAATGCTCATGAATGTCTTCAGGAGCTCATGTGATTCGAGAGTCTCGATCTCAGAGGATGAAGTAGAGAGTCAAGACAGGAAAGACCGACACCAAAGGGTAGACTGTCTATTGAACAAGGAAATTATACATGTAACTCAATGAGTATTATATGACTTATTTCAAAATTAGCTTCAGATTTTAAAATTAAAGATAAAATTAGCTATGATTTTAAAATGTAATGATATTTCTCAGCCTAAAACTCATTTTTACAGTGGATCAAAAGCCAAAGACTGTGCCTCCTCTCTCCTTGAATGGCCTTACCCAATCTATCAGCAAACTTTGTTAGTGCTAACTGCAAATAAATCTAGGATATAACCACTCTGCCCATCTTCAGCCACCCTTGTCTAAGTCATCACCATCTCAGGCCACGCCATTACACATAACTGGTCTCTCTGCCTCCTCTTTCCTGTCCTTCTTTCCACATTACAGCCACAGTTATCTTTTTAAACAGGAGTTAAGTCATGTCACTGCTCTGCTCAAGTCCTCCAATGGCTCCCATCTGGGCCAGTGCTCTCTGTCATCATCTCTTTATGCTTCTTCCCTGTTCCCTCCCCTAAGAAATGCTGGCTCTACTGCTGGTCCTCAGCAAAACCAGGCACATTTCCACCTCAAGTTTCTCTGCCAAAAATACGCTTCTTCTGGAAACCACAGGATTCATTCCCACTCCTCCTTCACATTTTTGACTGTTTGTCATTTTTCTCAATGGTGCCTTCCATTATCATCTATTTCAATGTCCCCTCCACTAGCACTTCTGATTTCCCTTAACTAACCCTATTTTTTCCACACAAGTTATCATCTTTAATATACTATATAATTAACTTAACTTATATCACACACACACACAACCTGGGAGGAAATCTCTATAGGGAAGGAATTGATTTTCCCCCAGGTGTTGATGGGGCCCTGGTAGATGGTGGGACCACAAAGTGAAAAAGGACTGAATCCATGGATAATTATAGAAAATAACTATAAATAACACATGGACAAAACCAAGGAAGGTGGGATCAGAGGTGGGAGGTGGCAATGGCTGGGGGGGGAATACTTGTGGGGGGGTGGAGACTACTGTACTTGAACAACAACAAAAAACAAAATAAATAAAATAAAGTAAAGCTGCCTATTGACTTAAAACAACAATATTGAATCAAGTAATAATCTTCTCCTGAGTGAGATCAATTACACATTTTGGGTTCTATTTATTCTAGCAGGAGCATTACTCTAATATGGGAGACATCTACACTGTACAATAAAGCCTGATGCAAAGTGCTACAGATGTACAGAGGACGTGAAGTTGAAGACGACAGCAAATCTGTGACTAAACTAATAGGAGAAGTAGACACATGTAAATTACTAAAAGCCAACTACTATAAGTGTTACTACTGGGCAAACAGGGTTTTTTTTTTTTTTTAAAGGAGGGAATACTACAAGAAGATAGATGAAGCTTAATTTTGACAGGGGATCTTGGTAAAGTACTTTAAAGATTCCGTAGCAATGTCTAATAGAAAGCATGAAAGATCCTTTCAAATCAAAAACTTTAATCTCTAGAGAAGAAACTAAAAAAGTGCCATCAATTAACATGGCTGAGAGAAAATATGTAATATACCCAAAGGCTTCCGACTGGCCCATAGAAATATGTCAGTAAGTGTTTGTTGCATAAATGAAACACAGGTTACCAAAACCTCCAGAAAACTTAGTGTAGGCAGCAGAAAAACTTGGCGCCGTGAAACCGAGCACAATGGCCTCACGGAGGAAGACAAAAGACAACTGACAGACACGGTAAATGACAACCATTGATTCTTTTGTTTAAGGGGAACTCTTCAATCAAATCTAGTCATGATGTTCTCTTTTAGCACAATATATCCTATCTCTAAAAAAGGAATGGAATAGAAAAAAACAGGCTATAAAAATCACTGTTGTCTCACTGGTTCTTACTTGTGTCCTTACTTTTACTTACTCTTGGATTGTGAAGATGCTCAAACACAGTAACTGACAAGAATCCATTTAACCAAACTGATCACTTTGGGAAGAAAGGATGCCACTGGTACTGGTACTGGTAATTTTCAATAGAGACACAGAGTCAGTCCTTTAAACTGTGGATTTTTCAGGTTAATGACCATTTTCAGGCACTGTGACAGGATGAACTTCTGATATGCTTTCAGTGAAAGTGCAGTCAATGATGCTGTTCATATATATACCTGCAAAATATGTAGTAGGAAATATGACAAAGGAAAGTACTCATACACCCCATTTAGAAAAGCCAGGTCCACTAATGGGCCTTTCTAGACTTCTACGTTTTTAACATCAAATAATATTCACTCACTTGATCATGGTTTTAAATTAATTGAACGTTTATCTTAGTGACTGAATATTGTGGTTCATATTATTCCAACTTAGAAATCTAACCAAAACATCTATTTGTTATAATAAAGAGTAAATTTTTAAATTAACTGTGATTCTCTTTTATTCTATTATTCTATTCTTGCAGCTTAGTTAATTTCCCAAATCAGGGCAAAGGACTAACAAAAATAAAACCATATCTAAGAAGAAATGTCCCAAAAAAGAAAAGTTTTCTTCTTTTTATTGTAAAATTTTAGAGAGAAAAAATGCACTATTTTTAAATTTTCCATGTCAGCATAACAGGTAAAAACAAATATGGAAGCTTTGGAGTCAGAGAGTCATGTTTTGAAACCCTAGCTCTGTCACTTACTGGCTTTGAGTCTTTGAACAAGTTGCTTAAATTTTTTACTTAGTTTTTCTATCCATAAAATGAAGTCGGTTTTATTTAACTCCCAGGGTTGTTGCTAGAATTAAGAGAACAATATAAATAACATGTAGCCCATTTCGTAGAACAGCTCAGTAAATGGTAGCTACATAGTAAATGGTAGACCAGTTGTTCTAGACTGGAGGCTGTGTTCTTATGACATAGTGCACTAACAGGTGAGGGAATTTAGAGCTTCACATTCTTCTCCACAACATCAGCCAGGGGTAGCAGATAGGGCAGGCTCTGTGACTCTGACTCTGACTCTGTGCTGGGAGCCACAGTGTGCTATCTGGGGAGTCCTCCTGAACTGAATCTCTACTCCCAATACAGTAGTTATCTCAGAGGAAAGAGTTCTCCTGTTCTTCCAATGATAATAGAGTTTTATCAATACATAAAGAAAGCTTATGCATTCAAGATTTTGAGTCCATAAGAGAGAGGTTATTTATGCTATTTTTTTCCTTCCTGTAAGACGAGCATGGCACAACAGAGACAAAACAGGATGAAAAACAGATGACATGCAAACCCATCTGTATAGGCATCATCTTCACTGCAGCACATACATTCCTTCGGGAGAAGTGATCAGATTTTCACTCAGTAAAATTCACCTGCTCGACAAGGATCTGGAGGCTCTCAAACCCACTTATCTCCAAAGATTAAATCTAGCCGAAGCTCTGCTATACAACAAAGTAGCCAACAGCCCTCAAATTATCTGAATTTACCAGTTAAATCAAGATCTAAAATTACCAAACCTGACACCAATCAACCTGCTGAAAAGTTAATTGAAGGTAATAAACCTCTCATGGTTATCTACAGTCATCTGAAGTCAGATCAAGCCAAAGCTCCCCCATTTCAAAAAATAATTAAGCCCAAAATTAAGCTAAACCTGTTAAGTGATTCAAAAATACCTAGCCAACCAAAATCTCAGTCAAAAATATCTGAACAATAATGAAAAAAGAACAGCATGTTGTAAAGAGATATTACCCAAGTGGGACTAATAACCATCAAATTAGATAACTAAAAGCTAGTCAAAAATCCGCACATCAAAAAAACCACTAACTCTAAAGTAATATGAATATAACAGCTCAAAAACAAGATCTAGCAATACAAATCTCATCTAGTCAAAACTCCTAAAGCATTAATTACCAAGGAAATCTAAATCTTTTCCCAGTATAAATATTCAACAGAATCTAGATATGACTAAGACATTTACAGCATCAACTGGTAAAAAATATAGTCAATGTCAAACTAGGCAACAAACTTTAGGTTGGCAGAAAACATCTGCAAAATCAAAACTGGAAAATTAAAACTATAAAGCAACATCTCAGTAGTCAAATAAAAACTCCTTTGTAAACTAGCCAGAGACAATAAAACTTCATTAATTCTCAAACAGGAAAAGCCCCATTATCAAAGCCTAAAGCAAAATCTACTGGACAAAACAAGCCCAAGAGACAAAACAACAAACAAATAAACTGAAGCCTAAAAAAACCCCAAGCTAGTGAAAATCATCAACTTGATCATCAAGCAAAACCTCATCAGATATTTCTTTCACAAAGAAGGAGCCACCAAACCTAAAATAATACAAAAGAAAATGTTCACCAAAAAAAATCTAGCACATTCAAATCTCATACAGGTAAAACACCTGAAAAAAAGGGACCAAAGACATCTTAATATTCCACAAGTACTATTATTCCACAGAACACAAGCCAAACCAAAGTATCTTCATGTATAAATGGTCATCAACAAGCAAAGCCACACATATCATGCCAGCAGAAAATATCTAGACATTCAAAACTGCAAAAAAATACAGTTATTAAGCAGCAACCACATAAAGTAAAAAAATCCTATGGAAAAGCAAAATGAGTAGAGAAACCGCCATTTTAGCACTGCTAAAATAATAAAGATGAGATACTTTAAACTGAAAAAAAAAGAAAATGGACAAAAGAGGTTAGTGCTAGCCAAGCATGGACCTCAACCCGATCCTCACCAAACATCTCCTGCACCAATGAGTATCCAATAAATTCAAGTGCCAGGAATTCCACAGGTCACCGAAAACCTAAAACAATCAAATGTCACCAATGTAAAACTGCTAAAAAAATAGCAAGGAAATGTCAATCTTATTCCATTACCCAAAACACCCCAAACCATCTTTATCTTCAGCTGGTATAAGAAATGGTCAATGCCAACTACGAAATACAGCTGATCAACTAAAAGTTCATAATTTTAAGATCATTGTGCTTTGTGAGCATAGACCCAATCAAGCAGTAGATTAAGAAAATAATACATCATGACCAAGTGAGCTCCATTTCAATAATTCAATATTGATTTAACATTTAAAATCAACCAATATAATTCATCACATGGAAAGACTAAAATAAAAACCCTACATTCATCTCAATGAATTCAAAGAAAGTTTTCAACAGAATTAAATACTCACTTGTGACAAAATCTCAGTAAACTAAGAGAAAGGACTTCCCTCAAACTAATAAAGAGTATCCACAAACAAAACAAAACAGCTAAGCCTAAAGCAATACTATTGGTTTGTAAACTGGCCTCCAAACAGGGAGGGCAATGACAGACCTAAGAAAGACTCAGACCCCTCCAGATGGTAGGTATCAGGTTTAATAAGCCAGGGAACTTAGGAGGCTTCTCCTTAGAGGTAGCAAGATGAGTAGATCTCTGTGCCCACCAGTATCTGAAAAGTTCATACAGAGGACTTAACTGGGTTCAGTCACATACTCAGTCCAGATAGTCTCAGTAACATCTTACTCTTTCAAGTTTCCATCCTTGAAATGGCTCTGGCTGGGGAAAGGGTACGCAAACATTCCTAGGACAAAGGAGTCTCACAACACCCAGATCCAGCTCACAGGTCAACTGCTGGTCATATCCCCTCAGTGAAATCCTCCAACACTCCCTGCCCTGGAAAACAGCTCTTAAGGTCTTACACGCCCCACCCCCCATCCCCTTCCACACTGTTCCCTGAGTGAGCAGCAAGGGTTTCACTAGCATGGAGGCAGCTAGTTTGACAGTTGATCTGGCTTCATTAAAGATAGATACCACAGCAAAATATAGACATGTATAAAAGAAAACACAGATGAAGGTAATGATTCACAAAATAAGCAACAATTGTTTTCTACTAATGGCCCCATGATCCAAACTGCTGATTTATTAAATCCCAAAAGCTAGGGGTAAGATCACTTACGGTTTTCACTTACGTCCTCGTGTGATTTAACAAGAACAGTGCATTAGCAGACTCATCAGGTAGGCGCACACGGCACTCTGGTCATGGTACAGGTGCTTCCTCTCGATGCAGTAGTAATGTCTAAGGCTGTCCTACTTCGAAGGACAGCTTTTCTCATTAGAGACATTTCAGTATTCGATAAATACGAGCTTCTTCAGCTATCATTTAAGGTTTGTCTCAAGCCAATCTGGGGTGACATGTGGCTATTTCAATTCCTGCTTGGGTAGTGGTCTAAAATTCACTTCATCAGGTATAAGTGAAAGATGTTAGTTTCTTTGGGAAGCTCTGTAAAACACTGGTAATTTTGCTTTATTCAACCTGAAAACAGCTTTTCCTTCTTTTTTCTTTTTTCCTTCCCCCTTTTTTTGTGCTGTGTTTCTGCATGTTTCACGTTTCTCCACTTTGAGATTTCTGCCAAAGACTGTAGAAAACTGCAAGTACTGTCTGCACACCTGTGACACGGCTGTGAGTTAAATTCCACGACCATGAGTAGGAAAGCGAATTCTTGAATGGGTCCCAAATTTCCCCATTGGGCAAAAGCATGGATGCCATGAAAAATTCTACCCTAATAGCATGGTAAATCTGCTTCCCTGTTGCCAAAATTCTGGAATGTTTGCATCTAACAATTTTACAGACAACAATAGATAACATTTATTGGACACTGACTTTGTGTCAGATACAGCTAAACACATGCAATACTCATTACCACATTTAGTCTTCACAAAGAGCCCATGAGGTTGATCCCGCAATCACGTACATATGTGACTATGAGGAAAATCAGGAACATATTACTAATTCTCAGAAGAGTTAAATACACAGTCATAAAACATTCATCAAAAGGCAGAGCCCAGTTGAATGAGGAGCCCAATAGAACACAAATCAATGCAGAAATACGCCAACATTTTCCAGAAAATATTTGTTTGATTCTTGAAGGACTTTTAAAAACAGGTAAGCCCAAACATCAAATGGTAAAATAGACTTCCTCTGGAAAGTTTATCTAGTTAAAACAAGGATCAGCAAACAAACTTTTCCTGGAAAGGGCCAGACAGAAAATACTTTAGGTCTTTGTGGGTACATGTTTGTGTGTGTGTGTGTGTGTGTTTAAGGTCTTTTAAAAATATAAACACCCTTATTTGCTGGGTATAAAACAAGGCCACCGACCAAATTAGGTCCATATGCTATGTTTTAATAAATCCTGCTCTAGTAGTAAATTGGTTGCTATTTTCACTAAACCTAAATTATACACATTTCATTCTATAATGTTTTTCATCTCAATTACACCTTCCCTTATTATTCATTCATTTTCTTTAGAGAACAAATTCCTTCCTGACACATATTAAGATCCATCTTACCATGACTGCAGAGAAACATTAAAATCATTGCAAGTAGATTTTGCCCTTCCTAGTATCTTTCCTTTCATTTTTTTTTTGACTGTGCTCAGCTAATCAGAGAAAAGATTTCTCCACATTCAAAGCTCTTGTTTTGTTTCCTTTCCTATATTTAGCACAAAATAAAAGAAAAATTACGGATTTCCAGTATTTCCATGCAATTTTTCCAGTGAGTATCTCTTTAGTAATATGTCTTCGTTTTGTTGTGTTTTAACTGGAAAGAAACTCTGAGTCCTTCCTTCTTTTGTAATGTTTACCTAATCTGTCTTAGATCAGGTGGAATGTAAACATAATCTTTTTCTCAGCAGTTTCTTGGAAAAGGGATCAGATTTCTAAAGATATTTTGTTATATTGAATTTGAAACTACAAACATCTTAATGTATTCTATAACATCTTTTCTAGTTTATCATCACTTCCCATTAAAAATAATTGACGTTAATAGAGAAAAAAAACGTTTCCAAGCAAGTTTTTTGAAGACTAAATACCACATTTTAAAAACCATTCTCATTACAGACATCAATCAACTTTCCTCTTGTGCTCAGGAAGTAAGATTCTACCCTTTACAAAAATTCACAGGTTTCCAGAATATGCCAAAAGATCACTGATTCATTATCTACCATTCTGTTTATTAAAATCTGCATTCAAATAATAAGGTAATAAACACAAATGCTGTTAATTCACTTAACCACTCAACCCATGCGATTCTTTCATGGTGAGGGGACTATGGATAGATGGGAGCACTTCCCCATTCTTGCTGTGAATGCCCACTGGTCCTGCTATGTCCCCTACAGAATGACATGTTTTTTCATTTTCCCTTTCAGTCCAAGAACTTCTTCTTCTGTCTTTGTCTATTTCAATACAAAATGCCCTCTTTAAAGTAGACCCAAAACTCCAGAGGCAGACAGAGCAGTGAGAAAAATAATTGTAATTTATCTTAATGAAGAAGTGCCTCAATCAATACAATGATTTAGCTTAGGTTTTGCTAAACCCAAACCGGACAAAAATAATCAATATAAAACCTTGAAATAAAAAAAAAGAAGAAGAAAATGATGTCCAGGCTAAAAAGTGTTAGTTTTATATAACTGAAGCCAGAGGGACACAGCTGATACAAAAGGTATAGTCATGGCAAAGGAAGATTGATGTCAGAGAAATGGAAAACAACTGAGGCATTTTACTGGGAAGCAGAAACTATTTATTTAACCTTCCTCTAATAAACATAGTTTGAGAAAGCTTATTTCCAGGATAAAAGGTGTCAGTTTTATAAAACTGAAGCCAGTACATAGCTATACAAAAGGTATAGTCATGGCAAAAGAAGATAATGTCAGAGAAATGGAAAATAAATGAGGCATTTTACTGGGAAGTACAAACTATTTACCTAACCTTCCACTAATAAACATACTTTGAGAAAGCCATATTGTCAATGTCACCATTATCTATTGTTAGTCCCCTGGCTTTGTTACATTTAGCAAAATGAGTGTCCCTAATAGATTCCCAGAACACTACATTTGTTTCTAATAACTGTTCTAGATCATTGATAATTATGGACTATGCGGAAGTACCTTGAAAATGAAAAAGATTAAAGCACATTAAAATATTGGGATTGGTAATAGTAGGAAACCAAAACTAAAGAAGGTGCACATTATTCTCTATCCTTTTTCCTGCACATACAGACATAAATTAGATTATATTGTCCCTACCAAGGCTAGTCAAGCTGAGACAGGGTTTCCCACCACTTTTCCGGGTCAATTTCCCATTGTGCGATCACTCAATTCTCTTACTCTTAAACCCAGACTGTTTCTCTAAACCTGAAAGCGAATTGCACAGACTCTCCAATCCTGCGCGTGCCTTCTCTAAACTCTAAAGGAAGCTGACTATCAACTTCATAAAAACAGAGATACAGTTTAAATTAGAAAAACAAATTCTAAAATAATATGGATTCAGCTGTCTTAATGCAGTGATTAAAATAATTAATATTCTCCATGTTGTAGTTAGGTTTTTACAAAGGATTCGAAACCCTAAAATAATCTGAAGACTCCATGGGGCTGGGGATCAGGGTAGAGAGAAGGTTGGTAGGTAGAAGCCTTTTGCTATGAATTCTACTTTAATGAACTTTTCAATTAATCGACATCTGGTCTTATTGAATTAGATAACAAGCTTCCTTTCTCCCAGCTATGAAGCATTCTGGTA
>PVKM010009891.1:0-35979 GCA_004027735.1 Carollia perspicillata | reverse complement strand
ATTTCCAAATATAATAATCTGGAGGTTATTTCTCATAGGCTGGTCAGTGTCACTGAAGAATTGTCGTCCAGACCCCTTCTTGAGAGTCAGCCATTCTGGGAGCTGCCCCACATCCAGGGACAGGCATTCTCACCCCCTAGGATTGCAGACTTTCCACTCATACCTCAGATTTCCGTCTTAGGTGGTGCCAGTTCTCTAGCTGTGCCTGATACCCACCCATTCGGGTCTTCTGCATGTCAGCATCTCCAAACGATAAATCTCCTGTCCTCTGCCCGGATGGGAAGGGGCCATCTGTCCTCTAAGGTTTGGGGGTAGAGGGGCATGTAAGTGCTCCTTATACAAATTTTCAACAGTCCTGCTATTTTTCAAGCCCCCACCCCCAGCATGCTCCCCGAACAGAGGTGACTAGTGTCCCCATTTCCTGAGCCTCTGGACGGGAGGTCCTTGCTTCTCATTGGAGTTCTCAGCCCTGTGAGTGCTTTGGTTTTAGTTTCTCAGGTCTATTAAGTCAGTTACTCCTGTCCAAATTCCAGATTTTTTCAACTTGTATGTTTACAACTTAAAAAATTATTTATTGTCATTTTGGTGGGGATTTTGGAGAAAATTTTTAAAAATAAAATTAAACTATTGGGGTGATGTGGGTTAATACACGATACAAGTTTCAAGTGTACATTTCCGTAATGCATCACCTGTATATTGCATTGTGTGCCCATGTGTGCTGGCAGGTTATCTGTAATTCATCAGCAGTGCAGTGGTAGAAATTTCACACCCTTTCTAGAGTCTCTTAAGACTCTTTGAATACTTCAGAAGAAAAGTTGAACAACATTTGAAGACATGAATGTTGAGAGAGTTCCCACGTGGGGCTCAGCTACGTTCTGATGCAACCGTCCATGGCAGAGGCCTTCTGTTCTGAAGAGGACCCACTCCCTAGCAACTTCCCCACAGCATCGCCGCAGCCAGAGCCCAGGCAACCCGGCTGCACGGAGCTGCTGGAGAGAAGGCGGAGGGAAGCCGGAGCTCCTGACCCTGGGCTGGCCCAGTGGGCTTGGGCCCAGAATGTCCTTGGCTGGGTCCCTTTATTCTTAGGGCTCCCTCTGTTGTAAAACCCAAGATTTGGGCCATCCCTTCCAGGGGCTTTCCCATTCTCAGGTTTCTGTTAGGAGTTGAAAGTGTTTTTCTAACTTTAGTCTTAACATAGAGCAGGGGTGTCAAACTCATTTTCACCAGGGGCCGCATCGGCCTCGCTGTTGCCTTCAAAGGGCCGAATGTCATTTAGGACTGTGTAAATATAACTACTTCTTAACAGTTAAGTGAGAGCTCAGCGCTGCCGCGGGGTAGAAACAAGGTGCCACAAGGTACCCTGGGCCTTGTGTTTGCCACCTGTGACTTAGAGGCTGCATTTCATTGCCATTGTCTGGGTGTGGAGTTTACTTATCCTTTATGGAAAGATCACAGTGAAACAATCATCCTCCCTCCGCACCTAGCCCCGTCCCACCATTTTAGAAGAATTGTACCCCAATAAGGTCTTCACTGCTTGTGACGTTACAACAGAGAGCTCTCTTGGAGATTTTCATTACTCCGGCTCCAAAATACAAAGGCCCAGCTCTTCTTCAGCTCCAAACCGGTCACCATTCTATGGCGTGTGACTGTTCGTGTACGCAAAACCGAACTTTGTGTGTATGAAGTAAGTGATCACAATGTTTTCTGTCCGATTTGTGTTTGCAGGGACATGGCTGCAAGTGTAGATTGCAGACACAGAATTAGAGCCTGGTGTTTAAGATCAGAAGCGTTTTT
This sequence comes from Carollia perspicillata, assembly GCA_004027735.1. Lineage (NCBI taxonomy): Eukaryota > Metazoa > Chordata > Mammalia > Chiroptera > Phyllostomidae > Carollia > Carollia perspicillata. The sequence goes on along the minus strand of PVKM010009891.1, from coordinate 34,185 downwards.
ATTGTTTTTAGTTATTTTTCTAATGAATCTCAGAGATGACTCTTTGCTGTTATTGTTGTTAGAGAAAGGTATTTTAGTTACATACAGTGCGTGGAGTCTATTTTTTTAATGAAATAATGCACATCCTTAGTACTCCAGCTTTCCAGTTCAGTTTCATACTTCTTAATGCGACCTCTGTTCTTGTCGTGGGGTAGAATTTGGTAAATGCTGTTTTTATTTCTAACCAGGTATTCTGAGCAGGGGGTGATTTTATAACCTTGGATATTTGCTCGTTTGAGGTTAGCGGGCCACCCATAGCTTGTTTTTTCTTGTTATTTAAAAGTCGAAGATTTAACTAATTAAACAAATACTCTGGCAGCGCTGGGAGCGCGGCCGGCAGCATTGTCAGAGATGTGGGGTGTCGCCGGGCTTTCCCTGTCCCCTGGGCCGCCCTCCGATGCTGCCCGCGGAATGGGAGCTGGGGGAGCAGGCGATTTATCTAGCCAGGGTATTTGAACAGGGACGGGGTTTAATAAATCATTGTTTCGATAGGCCAGACGTTACATGTTAGAAAGTCCAAAATGCTGAAAAACAACGCTCTCATTTCCTTCAACGAGGGGAAGGCCCAGCAGTTAAACTGTCTAACCCAGCTTGTATTTTGACATTGGTTTTGCACAGAAGCAGTGTGGGAGGGAACATTAGTTGAAAAATTATCAGATCATCAATAAAACCTTGGCTAGACACTTCACCCCCTCTTGTCTTACATAATATCATTTAATTGGAACTCTATACTCTTACTGAAGTTTTAAAAAGTTAGCTATTCAGTAAAACTCATGAAAGAAAAAAATGCAGCAGATAAAGGCCACATTTGCCCCATTTCTGGGGAGACTGTGCACAGGCAGGCTTTTGTGTCTGCCAGAGCCCCCTCAGAATAGAAGGCGACGCCCCCTCCAGTGCCACCCCCCTCTGCCCTCACCCCCATTCTTTAAAACCAGCCAGAGAATAATTTGTCCAAATGAAAAGGCCCTTTCAGGCCCTGGAGAGCTTTGCTAATTGTATTTGAAAGAATAAAAGCAAACCACAAGTTGGCGTTTAACAACAGAAAATAATGAGTTCACATGCCAACATATTAATAAGATTAGTTTTATTAGGAAAATGTAATCAGGTGGGCCAGGCACTGCCGGAGGACTGACTTATTAAAAGCCATTCTTTTTGTCTAGCCAAAGAAATAGTAGTTACCTTTCAAAACATGTTTAAGTAAAGGTGTACTGAGAGCCAAAAAAATCACCCTCATTTTCTTGAAATAAAATAGAAAATTGCTGTAAAGCGATTTATTTCTGTATCTTTTAAATAGCTTTATTTGTACTAAATTAGAATATTAAGAAAACTTGGGAATCTCCTGATTGAAGTGTTTTTGTTTGATTATAAATAAGTATCCATTGGCTTGTAATTTCCACATCTTGGCAGATGTGGCTTTATTAATTGCAAAAACATATTGAACTGGTGTAATCTGAAAACGTTCAAGGAGAAACCGCTGTACCTATGACAAATGGCTTTTCCAAACAATAGGCTTCGCTTTGATCTTTCGAAGGACCACCTCTGTGGATTTTTCACCCCCCCCCACCGTCATATATGGTGATGTAACCTCAGTTAGAAAGATATTTTGCAAAAATGGTGACAGTGTACTCAGATATGCATGACTAAAGTAGCAACACAGTGTGGAATACATTTCACAATCGAAGGCTAGGTTGCTTCACTCCCCCCCATTGTCACTGCCTGAGTAGAAGGACATTTCAGCATGTTTGGCCAGGTTCTTCACAATGGAAACCCAAACCAATTTCTTTTTAGGATAGTCAGGTCACTTAACATATGGACTACAGACACGTTACCAGTCGGCCTCAGAAAGAACATGCATCATTTCTAACAATTATACCCATTAGTGTAAGTGAAGAAGCTCGGGGCAAAATTATGGAGGACGAAAGCTCAGATTTCTTTTCTTTTTTGCCATTTTCCCCCTTCCCATGCCTCTGTGCTTCTGGACCCCCAGCATGTCAGCATCCCTTGTTCTCCTTGGCAAGGAACTCACTTACACGAAATGCTGGGGGTCCAGCAGATGAGCTTTACGAGGACACCGCATTGAAAAGAGGACCCTGGAAAAGGAAGGCTTAGCAGGGGCGTCCAACCTTTTGGCATCTCTGGGCCACACTGGAAGAAGAAAAGTTGTCTTGGGCCACACATTAAATATACAAACACTAACAAAAACAAGAAAAAAATCTCATGATGTTTTAAGTCAATTTATGATTTTGTGTTGGGCCGCATTCATAGCCATCCTGGGCCGCGGGTTGGACACCCCTGAAAAGTAAACGAATCTCAAGGTGCTATTTTGTTGTCAGGTGGAGTAGATGAGCCAGGATTTCTTCTTTCTACAAGAGAGCTGTGCACAGGGCACAGTTCCTTAGTCCGGCAACCCCATGGCTGGAGCGGTGCGGTACTTTCAGAACTTGAACTCCCTGAGGTGAAGCTTTGCGTTTTACGTGCAGGGCTGCAACAAAAGGACCCCGCATTTCACATAATGTGACAGGCACCAGAAGGGAAAGCCCATGTGTCCAGCCTTTCAGCGTGGAAGAGGGGAGGCCAACAGGCCCCTGCCAGCTTCGCTGACCACTGCACTAACAGAGGACTCTGGTGTTTGATGCTGACAGCAGCCACAGGTTTTTCAAGTCTTCGGGCAGAGTCCTGGTTCATAAGGCCTGGCCATTGATGCTGCTGTCCACGTGGGTGGATGTGGCGGAGGAGCCCCAGCTCGTGGTTCAATAAATATTAATTGATGGGCATTAAAACAATCGATGACCCCAGGGCATGTAACCTTGTGTGCCAGAGACTTTAATCTGTGAAATGGAGAAAACCACACTGAGTTGCTCTTGGAAGTTATGAAAAATGATTGTAAAGGAGTTTATAAGCTTAAGCGCTTTGAGTGATAGTGTCCAAAGCAAACAGGCCCGGCAGCCTGGAGCAGAGCATCCCGTGGCCTGCGAGCAGAGTGCAGTAGCCGTTCTAAATGACCTCCTCTCTGGGCTCCAGCCAGTTGCAGAAGCAGAGGAACCAGAATAATATAGTGCTGGGGACTCAGCCTCCTTTCCAGTTAGGACTTGTGAAAATAGCTCAAGCTGTAGGAAATTATTTTGGATTAGTCTTTATCTTCTGATTTTTTTTCCCCCTCCTTGGAATGAAATTTACTTCATTCTGTGAAGTTCTAAAAATCTCACTCCCACGGGCTGTGATTTAAAGGTAGGGAGGAGGTGAGCACAAGATTTTTTTTTTTGTATAATAAACAATTTGACCATTGACCTAAATTTGGAGACCCGTATTAACTGTTTCCTTTACCCAGTTATCTCTGTGTGGGATAATTACTAAATCACTGAAGTCAGATAACTATGTTTCTACCCTATCTTATAGACCTTACAGAGATTTCGTTTATCAGTAAATGGCCCTGTGTCAGATTGGCGACCCAATTTGCCCACTGTTGCCCAACAAATTACATTCATTTCCGTTTTAGGCCATGTTTTTCTTTTCTTTACTCAGCAGTGACATGTACTTACAGTAACCATATTATGCCCAAGGCTTTCTTGGGTAGAACAGATATTAGATCCAGTTCATATGTCCTTTGGGTGCACATGTATTCTCGCTGACCCCTTGACCCCGCGTATTGCCATGCAGATAGTAAAGCCCACAGAAGGTTGCTGATCAGACCTGTCTCCTACCACTGTGTACTCCCCAAGTCCCTCCTTTGGTCCCATCGTTTTGCCAGGTCCTGTGAGGAGAGTTCACACCCATGCAGGTGTCTCCTGAAGGATGGGAAGAAGAGATGGGTACAGACAAGCCTCCCAAATGAGGCAAATAGGACTCTAAGCCTAGAAGTAGGGCTGCACTGGACACATTTAGGGAATAGCAGAAGAGCCTGGCTCAGAGGGAGGGACTCTGTAGAGGGGTTGTTGGGAAAGGTCCTCTCTTTTTTGAAATCTGCCCCTCTGTTGGCTGCCAAGACACCACCGTCTCCGAGCTCTCTGACTGTGTCGCTAGTCTTCTCTCAAGACTCTCCTTTTCCACTTGCTCCACAGATATTTGTGTTTCCCAGGGTTCTTCCCTTGGCCCTTTCCTCTCCAAACACTTTCTGGGCAGCACAGCCACTCACCCGGGTGGGATTTTCATCTCTGTGCGGATAACATCTAAATTTACATCTCTAAGTCCAACCTCTTGAGTGACAGCCCCTGCTTCCAGTTTCCCACTGGCCTCTCTGCCCGGGTGACGCTGTGTCCACCCTGCTTCATCCTCCCCTCGTGCCCTCCATTCTGGGCTCTGCTGGACCACGTGCACAGAGGAGTCAAGGAGGATGCAAGTGAGTTCAAAGAACTTGTTCTGCACACAAAAGGAAGTAGGATGTAGGAGGTTGGTGTCAAAAAGAGATTTTCAAGGATTGGGAAGGTGGAGTATTTCAGGTGATGGTGAGGTCTAGGGTCTTGCTGCTCAAAGGGTGTTTTGTGGGTTGGCTGCATTAGCATCACCAGGGAATTGTAGAAATGAGGAACCTTAGCGCCCCTTCCGTCAAACCTACTGACCCAGAACCTGCATGTGAGTAGGATTCCCAGGTGAACTGTGCGGTCTAGAGTATGTGTGTGAGAGAGTGAGCCGATGAAACCGAGTGGAGATGAAATTCACCAGATAATGGCGGTCAGGGAGTCAAGAGGCTACGGTATTGAATGAATGGATAATGCACAGGGACACTGAAATGGCTCACTGTGAACGCAATAGTGTGGGTGGAGAGGAAGAATGCGAGCTGACTGCCAGCCTCCGTAATGCATTCACTGTGCCCCGGGAGTGAGGGAGAGTCCCTGCATCAGATGTCAGTGATATTCGACACAGGATTTTTGATGTCTCAGTTCCTTAAGAACAGAGTCTCTGATTAGGATTTTGCCATATCTCAGCTCTTAAGAAAATATAGCAGGTCCTTAAATAATGGTGATTGACATCATGCGCAGCAGGCTCGAGAGATTAAGCTTTCCCCCGCTGCCTTTATGTCCATTTACAGTTTTTTTAAAAGCGACCCTGAAGCTGACTTTAACAATCTGGTGTATTTCCTTTTCCTTTCTTTTGATCCTATTTTCCTGACAGTCAATTGACAAGGTTTCTGCTAGGGCAAACTTTCTCTTTTTCCTCCTCTCTTCTGATATGCGGATAACATCCCGGAAATCTTATATATGTTAGAGAAGTCATATTAAGTCTTCGAAAGAAAAGGCTGGTAACCTTGGTGCACTGTCCCTGGGCGTCAGTTTGGTGTTTAGGTAGTTGCTGGGCTTGATAAACAAATCAGTACTGAGGGCGAAGGTGCTGGTTTGGAGACAGACGGCCCGAGTTCCTCTTGCAGCTCTGACCTTACTCTTTGCACTGTTGAGTGAACCAGGCAACGGTTGTGGGCTTCACTTTCATGTTTACACAATAACCTGGTTGGACTATATGAGTTCCAAATTCCCTTCAAGTTGGACACTTTTATAATTCTGTAATTCTTCTGGGCTGTTATGAAATGCCTATGATGTAATGCAAGTAATGCAAGTACCCAAGAAATGTACCTAGAGGTCTCTCTTGTATTGTGGCCAATATATTTATTAAGCTCACTGTCATTCTACCTCTCAAAATATCGGGGCTCCCTCCTTGACAGTCTCGATACATCTGCATCTAGAACACTCTACATAGTTTTGGTAATACTCTTCGAGAAGCAAGTCTCCTTATATTGGTAGAGTATGTTAGCTCTACATGATTAAAAAAAGAGCTATAGTGATTCCCTAAGGGAGGGGAACAATTTTCTTATGAAGAAAAGATCTTAAAAAGATCAGCCTCTTCCAAATGGGTAAGATGTAGTATGATACAACCTGTGAAGACTATGGGGCATTTCTTGAAATTTGAAGACTTAACAGAATTCTCAAACCATAGACCTGAAGGGATACTTTCATGATAATGACAAGGAATGCCTATTTTTCCTGGTAGTTAGTAAGCATATGAAACTCATTACTGGCATAGTTTCCAAAAGCTGTCTCACATGGGTTCCGGAACGACTTTGGTCAGTTCATTATGATGGATCCCGAATGGGATTGAGGGGGGTGTTGATCACTCGGGGTGTTGCCCTGTTCTTTTAGGTTGATATTTGAGATCTTTTAATGTCTTTAAAAAATGTCTTTTAAAAATAATTATCTGTTTAAAATGAAAAAATTGGTTCTGTGACAGAAAACACAAAACTGGACAACGCATGAATGTTGACTATATTATTATGTATTTTCATGTGTTCCGATAGCACTGACTGGAAAAGATTTCCACAGTTTTTCAGGCTTCGGTTATTTATTTAGGGAATTAGTTAATAAAGAAAACATTTGCTTAGGGAAACTTTAAATATACACAAAAATAGCGAGTGCAGTATAGTGTAACTCCATGTCCCTCGCACTCAGCTCCAACAATTTTCAACTCCGTCTAGTGTTATCTACACCCTTTCCCCACCATTACGCAACTCCCTGATAATTTTGAAGCAAATCCAAGGCATCCCCATTTCATCTGTAAATAGTTCAGTATGTATCTAAAAGACAAGGCCCTGAATCATGTCATTAAAATACAATTTGTGTACCATGAAATCCACAGCTCATAACTGCACACCTCGATCAGCTTGGAGAAACGTGTGCGCTCGTGCAGCTGCCGTTCCAACCAGGGCGCGGGAGCCTGGCACGACCGGCCTTCCCTCTTCCCAGTGCATTCCCGCCCTCGAAGCCAAACAATGCAAATTACGAGGGATAATGAACAAATAAAGTTGTGTAAATTTAAGGTGCGCAACACAATGATTGGATATACATATATATGTTGTGATATGATCACCACAAAGAAGTTAGTTAAATTAGTGAGCATGTCCACCACCTCACAGAGTTACTTTCCCGGTGCTGGTGGTGAGAATGGTTTTACAATGTACTCTTTTAGCGAATTACAAGTGTACAGTATGGTACTGTAGACCACAGCCGCCATGCTGTGCATTGGATCCCCAGAACTTACTCACCTCGTTACTGAAAGTTTGTTCCCTCTCGCCAGTGTTTCCCCACTTCCCTCACTGTCTGGCTCCTGGCAGCCACCACTCACTGTTGTGTCTGTGTATTTGACTTTCTTAGATTCCACATGTGAGATCATGCAGTGTTCATCTTTCTCTGTCTGATGGACTTCACTCAGCATAATGCCCACCAGGTTCTCCCACGCTGTCACAGCCAGCAGGGTTTCTTTCATTTGTAGGGCTTCATCATGTTCCATTGTGTGTGTGTTGTATATATACACAGTGTCCATGTGTGTATATATATAGAAATGTGCATATCTTATGTGTTACCTGTATATGTACATTTTCTTTATCCATTCATCTGTCAATGTCTCAGGCTGTTGCCATGTACTGGCTATTGTGAATAATGCTGCAGTGAGCACAGGGTGCAGGTGTATCTTTGAGATACTGACTTCATTGTCTTCATATATAATTCCCAGGAGTGGGATTGGGGGTCATAGGGTAGTTCTATTTTTGAATTCTGGGGGAAGTTTTAGGCTCTTTTCCATAATAGCTTTACCAACTTGCATTCCCACCAACAGGGTGCAAGTTTTCCCCTTCCCCCGCATCTTCGCCAATATTTGTCATCTCTGTCTTTTTTAAATTGTGATAGCCATTCTAAATGGTGTGAAGTGGTGTCTCATTTTGGTTTTGAGTTACATTTCCCTGATGATTAGTGATATTGAGCACCTTTTTATGTACCTGCTGGCCATCTGTATGTCCTCTTTGGGGAAAAATGTCTATTCAGGTGCTTTGCTCATTTTGTTAATCAGATTGTTTTTATTTTTGCTATTGAGTTGTATGAATTCCTAATATAGTTTGAATATTAACCCCTGATCAGATATAAACTTCGCAATATTTTCTCCCCTTGCATAAGTTGCTTTTTCATTCTGTTGATGGTTTCTTTGCTGTGCAGAAGCTCTTTAGTTTGATGTAGTCCCACTTATTTGTTTTTGCTTTTGTTGCTTGTGCTTTTGGTGCCGTGTCCCAAAAACCATTGCCAAGACCGATGTCAAGGAACTTTCTCCCTCTGTTTTCTTCTGATAATGTTATGGTTTCAGGTCTTATATTTATTTAAGTCTTTTACCCATTTTGAGTTAATTTTTGTGAGTGCCATAAGACAGGTGTTCAATTTCATTCTTTTGTATGTGGCTACCCAGTTTTCCCAGTACCATTTATTGGAGAGACTACCTTTTCTACATCGTGTATGTTTGGCTTCCTTGTCAAAAATTTAGTTGGTCATATCCGTGGGTTTATTTCTGGGTTCTTGATTCTCTTCTGTTGTTCTACTGTTTTATGCCAGCACCATACTGTTTTGATTACTGTAGCTTTGTTAATATAGTTTGAAATAGGGAAATGTGATGCCTGCAATTTTGTTCTTCTTTCTCAATACTGCTATTCAAGATCTTTGTGGTTCTATACAGATTTTTAAGATTTTTTTGTTTTATTAATGTGAAAATTACCACTGAAATTTTGATAGGGATTGTGTTGAATCTGTGGATTGTTCAGGAGTAGCGTGGGTGTCTTTCCAATATTAATTCTTTTCATCCAAGAGCATGGGATGTCATTTTCATTTGTGCTTTCAATTTCTTTCATCTGTGTCTTATGGTTTCCAGTGTCCAGATCTTTCCACTCTTTTGTTAAATTTATTTCTATGTATTTTATTGTTTTAACTATTCTTCTTATTTCTACTACCATGCCTGTTTTTCCCATTCTTGAAGTCATATACCACATAATGTATGAGTGGAATCATGTAGTATATCCCCTTGTGTCTGGCTTCTTTCACTCCATCTTCTGCTTTTGAGATTTTGCATGGTATTGCATGACACCATGGGTGTGGGTTCTGTCCCTCCCTCACCCTGAAGTACATTGTCAATCTTCAGACTGTCTTTTATAGACTCTCATTGGTCTTTCCAGCCCATACATTCAACTTGTAGGGCTACTCAAGTATTGGCCAGTTAAAGATAGAAAACAGAGCACAAAGCTGTTTTCCCATATTAGTTGGCTGAACATATGTGTCAATAGAGTAAATGACATTACTAGGCAAGCCTGGTTTGAATCCCTACTTAAGAACCTGCCCACCCAACATTTCCCAGAGTTTCGACTCCATCCTCTGACGATCTCTTCTTTCTGTTAGGATGCTAGTCAGTGTCTCTCATAGGATGATTGATAACAGGTCCCATCTGTGAAAGTTCTATAAGGACTAAATGCAATGGAACCTAGGTTCTATTTAGTTCAGCTTCTAGAATATAGGAGCTGCTCAGTAAAAGTTAGCTATTATAATTATTACCTGGAAAGAAAGAGGACTGCTCGACTGTATGTAATGTAGCATTTGTAAACCTGTTTAATCAGAATTCTGGCATTTCTAGAACATCTGTTTGCGTTTTAAGGAATGCTGCTACTCTATGGAATATAACTTGGGAAACTCTGACTTGTGAATTGAGTTGAATTAGGCTGCTGACTGTTCATAGTGAGTGTATAAATCAATTTTGGACTAGGAGTTGCGGTTCTGGATCTTAGCTCAGTCTTTACCACACCTTGAAATCCTTAAGTAAAAAGGGAGGGGTCTCATTTTAAGATGTAAAACAGAAATGAAAAAAGGTTACCCCTATCCAAAGTCTGAATATTTGCTCTTTTCTTCCTTGTAATCACATCTTCAGGAGACTCAAGAAATTTCAGGGGCGCTCTCTGAAGTTCTCAGGACTAGATTAAAAGGATGTCATCTACTTGGATAAATTAGCATGTACATGCTCCTTCTGATTCTGGCCTTCCTGAAATCCTGAGTCCTGAGGTTGTCCTCCTGTGTCCCCCTGTCTCTGTCTCCCCTTGACTGATTCACCCTCCTTCCTGTCCTGGGCGCGCCTCACCTCCCAGCAGGGGTGTTGCAGAGCACCTGCTTCCTGGCCCGCCTCTGCCTTCCTCCTGTTGGGTTTTGGGTCATGTGTTTACCCCCTTCAACGTTGTGCCTGACAGGAATGCAGACCACTGTGCAGGAGGCCAGCATGTGTCCAGAGCAATCTGTGGGGGTCGGGTCACCAGGCTTTCCAAGGGCACACCTCATTGAACACTGGTGGACATCAGGGCCAAGGTCAGACATCGATCATCTGATCACCTGAAAGCTGGGGTGATTGTGTCATTAAGTATGTGCATTTCTCAGCTAAACCTTCAAGAGTGATGATGATGGGTGATGGGAAGTAGTCCTGTCTAGCGTGTGTGTGACACATTCAAAGGCAAATATATCAGATGACTGCATGTAGCAGAATTTCCTGCATGCGCATTGGGAGAACTTTCAGAAGTCATTCTCATTTGCTTGTGCTCCACACCCACCGATTCCAAGAGTCCAGCTGCATGGAGTTCTCCTGTAGCTCGTTTCTCCTCACAGGCAGGCCCTGCAGCCTTCCGTGCTGAGGTTTGCTCGTGTGAATGGGTGAGCTGGTGCCATATGCCAGCTCTGCGGCCCGGTGCTCAGCGCTGCTGTTCCATTCATCAAAGGGGAGCCCGGTGCTGTAGCAAGAGGAGATGAATGTGTGGCCGTACCTGAATTACTGATCTTCCCAGGACTGCTTTTGGTTAATCCATTTAGTTTCAGATGATGTGAGAGAAAAAATGGCTTCAATTCACGTGCGGCCACACTGCAAGTTGTCAGATCTGAGTTCGTTTGTCAGCCTAGGGCATTGCTACAGGGGCAGAGCTGAGCCCAGGGTGCAGACAGCCATTTGGGCAAGTCGGGGCAAACCCCCAGCCCAAGCGAGGCACAGCTTCAGTGTGTGGAGAGAGAGTCAGCTTCAGTGTGGGGAGAGAGAGTCTGCCAGACGGAATGGAGGTGCTTCGGTCAAGCACAGGGCTGGGTCCTGGCTCTCCCCCTGATCTTCTGACTGTTGGTAAGACGTCTGTCCTTTGCATTTCCTCAGAGTCCAACTAGGATGGGGATGAAGACTTCAGCTTCACTCTCTTTAAGGCTGAAAGAAGTCAGCAAGTGAGCAAGGGTGCATTTCATGAAGGTAGGCCCAGTGTAGAAGAACAAATGTGTCAGCAAGAGTAGGAACCCCCTTTGGTTGTGGTATCACTTGATTTATGGAGTTCCTGCTGTTACTCTAAGGTGTGGATTTTAAAATTGATGATTCAAAAGAAAATGGAATGAAAATGGTATCTATATTTTTATTGTATGGATGCCACATGCACAGTGGCCATCAAATGCATCATCTTCTTTAACTTATGACCTGCCCAGGCTGCATGCCCAGGCCACCCTCCTCGGCTGGCCACCATCTCCTGTGGCCTAGGAGGGAAGGACAGGTTCGTTTTCAGGGTCTCACTACCAATTAGGTAAGATGCTCTGCCATTGTTTCTGCTGTGATGGGGAAAGACAGGTCCAGAATTCATCTCTCAAATTTCCCTTCCCTCCATCTTCCCTTCAACCCTATGGGAGGTGAAGGGTCACGTGCTTTGAAAAAACTCTTGAGATGTGCTGCCCAACACTCTCCACTTTCCTCCCTTGTGCTGGGGACCACTGGTGTGTGGGCAGGAGGTTACAGCCACCTGGTGATGTGATTGAGTTCACGCACGCAAGCAAGCAAACACCACAAGCAAGACCCTGGGGCAGCCCAGCCTTGCATTTAATTTTTGTTGCTTTCTCCCCTGTGGCCTCTGCATGAGAGCTTTGCAGGCTTTCTCAGACACCCAGACGACCTGGGAGGTAGATCTCTGCCGTGTTGTTCCCTCTCACTTTACAGGACAGCCCAGCCAGGCGACATTCTTTGCTTAGATCTTTGGAACACAGCATTGAGGAATTCCTCTGGAATTTGCCTCAAAGAGGAACGAGAAAAACTCCATTCCTGTCACAGATAGGAGCTGTGTCATGAATGGCCACTCTTTGTGCTCAGTTAAAATATGCAAGATTTCTATTGAGCTTTGCCCATGACAAATTAAGAAAAAAAACGAACACTAATAAATAGACATAACTGACAAGTGCAGTGAGAGGGAAAAGCCAAAGGCAAAAATGGCATTCTTTCATCTGGCACACCTGCCGCTGGCCAGCCGCAGAGGGAGAATCAAGAGAATCGAGATGAAGTGGTGGAGAGTCAACGCCAGCGTGCTGCCGGGTTCTGGCAAAGTTTCCAGGGCGAGCAGGAGACGGGGCATGATTTCCGTCTTGTTTGAATGCCACACTGCACGACAGTGGTCGCCTGGGGCTGGTCCCTTGTGACAGGCCACTTCACAGTTGCCTTGCACATAGTCTGTATGGAGCTGGGACACTGTTTGGTTGAGACCGTGAACTCCCAGGGCCCATGAATTCATTGTTCCCTCAACTGCTTGTTCAGCAATTAGCAGGGGCCTGGCTGCACTGAGGAATTTAATTGGGATTTATGGCTAATGACAGTAAGGGGGAGCTTTCTGGCTAGAAATGATGCGAAGTACTAGATCAGGGCAGTCAGGAGAGGGAACCCTAATTCCTGTCCTAGTAACAACAGTGCAATCTGTCAGTCAGGACCAGAGGCAGGGGGCTGACTGGGTGACCTTGTTCCTTTGAGCCTGGCGGTCCAGTGGAAAGTGTTACAAAGGCAATTTAATGCTCTGGATTTTTTTCTCCCTTCTTTCTTTCTTTCTTTATTTATACATTTGCACTTCCAATTTTCAGTGTCTATAATGTGCTAACGGGCTTTCCTCCCACTTAAAAACACGTGTGGATGTGAGAATGTTCTCCTCAAGAAAAGAAAGTCTCTAGGGTTTTGCTTCTGGCTTGAGGTCCTATGAGGTAGGTGTTATGAAACCTCCTCCGCAGCAGGCTGGGGTGCCAGCAAATCTCGGTGGGGGTCAGCAGCTGTCCTGCTAATTTTGGCAGGACAGGGAGACACTTAGCTACTTTAAAAGGAAAGAAAGTAAATTTTGCGATCCATTTGCAAATTAAGATAGAATGAATTTTCAGGGCTGGGCATATGTTCAGAACCAGTCTATTCTCTTCTACCATAAACCTGGTAGGACAAAAGTAATCCAGGTTCATGCTTCTCAGCCAGATAATCATTCTTCCCATGGTGGCTTGTAGAGGGGGCAGCTCAGAGGGTACATCAAGAAGGAAGGAAGGGAAGAGCCAGGTGAGGGGTGGTGTTGGGGACACGTCCAGAGCTTCAGGGGGCATACAGTAGCCTTGGGTTAGGATTCTGAGAAGCAGTCAAGAAGAGGAGGAACCGGGGGCAGATGGGTGATGCCCAGCAGGTGGTACTTTGCAATTGAAGCAGGGGCTATGCTAGACTCCCCAGGAACAAGGAGCATAAAGGGACAGCCCTGCGTTACAGAGTGCAGGAAGGTTCAGAGCGAGCGATGCTCTTTGGTCTTCAGAGTAGGGCGAGGATCAGACCAGAGCTTTTCTGAAGCACCTTCCATCTTCCATAGTCCCTGGCTCTGTGACTCTGTGGCTTCCCTCTGTAGCAGGGTGGTTTTTATATATTTACCAAAGAGAAGAAAGGGTTTTGAAAAATTTTTTTAGTGTGCCTGAGAATTAAGTTACACAGCTAAAGTTCACTTATTAAAACTCACTAACTCATCAGCATGCATGCTTTTTCAAGCCAGGATGACTTCATGGTGTAAGTGAAAATTTCATATACCTTTGGAGAATTGAATTAGCATAGCCAAATCAGCAGAAAATTATCTTTGACTAGTAGATGTTATTTCTACACACTCTGCTTTGCCTAAGCAAATAATGACTCTGAGAATTAAGCTTGACGGCTAAGAGCAAGAGTGATTGCCTAGGATTTGCTTTCCTGGTCCCAGGAATTGTTTTAGATGTTTTACATGTACTCATTTATTTAATCTCCAGGAGAGCTCTGTGAGATGAGTAGGCTCTACCCCCCCCTCCCCCCCCTTAAACCAATGAGGAAATGGAAGATTGGACAGACTAAGTCACTCATCAGGGCCAGGATTAGATTTCGGGTCCAGCAGCTAACTCAGAGGTGAGCCAGCATGCTCTTCCACCCTCCACTCGTCCCAGAGGGTCAGAGCATGTGGCCAGCTTGGGCTGCACCCATACTTGAGTGGAACTAAGGGTGGACATTGTGGAAGTAGGAGAACTACCTGGGGTGTCAGAGCATGAACAAGGAGCCTTTGTTTCCCGTAAGCGTGAAATGGGTCAGTAAGCTGTGCTACTCCAGTAAGTGGATCACTACAAGATAGCCAGGGTGTCGTTCTCTCTCTAGACAACGACGACAACAAAAACTCACAGTGAGTACTGACTGTCGGGCACCGTTTCCATCTATGGATTTGTTCAAGCCTGACAGCCACATTGGAAGATAGGTATTACCACTTCCCTCATTTTCCAGCTGGGAGGACTGAGACCCAGACAGGTCCAGAAACACAGCTGGGAAGTGGCAAAGCTGGGTAGCAGCCCAGGCTCTTTAACCATTATTCTAACCTGCCTCTCAGTAGTAGGCTTTGACAAATCTGAAATATTTCCTTCTGGGACACAAGCAGGACTTACCATCCTTTGGGGTGGGTGGGATAAGGCCAAGTAGAGCTGGACATTGAGCTGTGTCTTCTGTGAATGGTTTTGTATTTGAACTAGGGGTGGGGCAGGAAACAGCGTTCACATAATCTCAACGTGAGCGTCCATCGGATGTCCAATTCATTCTGTTGTATGGTATGTCATCCTTGACACTTCCTCCTGAAATAAGAAGGTTCCATTTTTTTTTGTACTTTTGTACAGAATTTGTAAGCTACACAGTGTTTCAGGATTGTATTTGCTTCTTTCATGTTCGGCGAATGTTGTACTGGGATTAAATATGGCATTAGAACTTACCAAATGGTGCTTATAGAAGGAAATAGGGCTCAAAGAGATTTAAGTGACTTCCCCAAGTTTACATGAAGTTGTAAGTTTCTTGAGGTCAAGGGCTACCTGACTTGAGGCAGGACTCAACTGGGATACAAAATGGTCCAGACCTGTTTCCATTCCTGCCCTGGGAGCGTGGCAGGGAGTGAAGCAAGAAGTGCTCAGATGCACTGAAGCTTCTCAGAACACACATTAGAAAGAGAAACTGAGATGTTATTGTTGACAGGATAGAGAGCATGAATGCTGGCAGGCAGGCATGGCTGTGCCCTCTCTGCTCGGCATCCTTAGCTTTCTAGTGGGCGTTCAACGGCATTTGAATATGAATCAATGGATCCTAACTCGTATTTTAGTCATACTCCACATTCAGAGTGTGGAGGACCTGGAGGGCTGTCGAAGGTGGAGAAGACCTCAAGGGGGAGGTTGGACTCAGTTGGCTTGAAGAAGAGCAATGTGGGGGTGGAGGAGGCACACGTGTGGCGGGAGCTACGGGCAAAGGCTGATGTCCCCTTTGACTTAACCTAGTCAACAGGTCCAGGATCTTTGTACCATCTTGTCGTCTTTCCAAATTCCCAAACTGGGGAAGGGTTTTCCTCACTACGCCAGGAGAATCATGTCATGATTCTTGTTAGTGGCTCTTCTGCCTATCTCTGCCATGCTTGTGGGCCTGGGCTCTAACTTGTTAACCATTTTGATCCACTCATATTCTCCCTCCACATGAATCATTTGCTGTTTGGTCTCACCCAGCTGGGGTTTCCCTTCCAGGTTAACATGTTTGTTGAAGGATTCCATGATGCCATTCTCCTCTACGTCCTGGCTTTGCACGAAGTACTCAGAGCTGGTTACAGCAAGAAGGATGGAGGGAAAATTATCCAGCAGACTTGGAACAGGACATTTGAAGGTGAGGATTCAGTCTATTAGGCGATGACACTGCAGCCCAGCGAGCTGCTTCTTACTGGTTGTATTTCTCTTGCAACCATGGGACCTTGCTTCTCTCAGCGGTCAAGTCAGGATAGTAAGTCAAGGTCAACCCACCTTGCAGACTTGCTGTGAAAATTGAATGACATAAAGTATGTACAAGTGCTTTGAAAGAGTCCCACTGAAATAGGAAGTGTCCTGTCTCCTGGTTTTGGGGTCACAACTCCCTGCTTCTTAAAATTAAATTCCTCACAAGCTTCAGTCACAGCAAGTAATCAGTTTGTGAAGAGCTTTGTCATCAGTTTTGAAAGGAAAAATCCCAGGTATACATTTCTCTGTTCAAACCTGTGTAGTCTGAGATGATGAGCAGGTTGGGTGAGCCCTCCGCTTTTATTTTATTTATTTTATTTTATTTTATTTAAAAGGATGCCTATTCACTGCTGCGTTCTTAAGAACAGAAAAGTGTAAGAACAACAACCAAAAAATGGCCCATCATCTCATCACTCAAGCAACCTCTGTCGACATTAAAAAATTATACAAGAATGAGAATATTCTTGGCTGGAAAATTTAAATAGTACAAGAATGTACAAAATGAAAAGGGAAAGCTTTTCTCCCTGCCCTGGTACCCTCTCCCAGTGTGATCACTATTAACAATTCCCTATGATTCAGTCTAAGAATATTCTGTGTCTTTTGCCAGCACACATACATTTATATTATATCTTATCTAAAACATTTATACAGAATGGGTCATACCACGAATGCCATGCTTCGTCATAGCTTTTTTACTTGAGTGCCAAGAATTTTCCATATGAGCACTCATAGATTCAGCACACTTTTTTGACGATAGTGCCATCTTTTTCAACCATATGGCTGTAGAAGAATTTCTTTGACCAGTCTCGGACAGCTCAGTTGTTTACAGTTTTTGCTATTATACAAAATACTATCGCAAGCACCTAAAACATGTTGATGAATTTTGGGGAGTACTTCCAACAGGGAACCTTCCTAGTTGTGGGATGTCTGGGTCCAAAAGTATGTTGGTGGCTTTTCAAGTACATCAGATACTGCCAAACGTCTCCCAGAAAGGTCTGCTAGCCTGCATTCTTGCTAACCGTGTGGAGAGTGCTGGTTTCCTTTGGCCTCACTAGCACTCCAGGAAAATTAACGTGAGACTCAGCATGAGAATGATGCAGCTGCTGGAGCCCTGCAGACCTCAGCTTCCCATCCATCCATCCATCCATCCAATATTCCTGAGCACCTACTATGTGCCCAGGCACTGTTCAAGGTGCTGAGGATTTAGTAGTGAACTAAAGACATTCCCTGCAATCATATGAACTTCTACAGTAGTGGGGGGAACTGGTGGTAAGCAATTATTGCTAAATATGCCATTTCAGGGGCTATAAAATAAAGCAGGATAGGGAGATAGAAAACATGGGGGGGGGTGCTACTTATTTAATTAGAGTGATCAGGGAAGGTGTCTTTGATAAATGGCAGTTGGGAAGAGACCCAAAAGAAGTGAAAGAAATTATGTTTGGGGAGAGCATTCCAGAGAGAGCAGTGAAGGCAGAGATCCTGAGTGTGTCTGGTGGGAGAGTCCCGTGCCCCCAGATGAGCAAGGCAGCTGAAGCAGGACATGCGAAAGGCCATGTGATAGGGGCCAAAGTCAGAGAGTCGGGGGGTCCAGATCATGGGGACCTGGAAGCTGTGCCAAGGACTTTGGGTTCCACCTGGAGTGGGATAGAAACCACCAGAGGGTTTCGAAGGACATGATCAGTCCTGAGTTTTTAAAGCAGTCCTTATGGGGGCTCTGTGGAAAATAAACTATAGTATGCTGATGGGTATCATGTGGGAACCGCTGACATAGAGTACAGATCACTGGACCAGAGCACCTGCATCCTAGCCCCTGACTCCACTCTCAGTTCCTCGGCTTCTCTCATCACCGCTCACGAGAGGGTTGGGATAGCTGATGACTGGCAAGGGTCCTTTTGGTTCTACATCATGTTAACTCTTTCTTTGAAGCCTTTAACGCATTGGGGTTAGGTCTATACTTACTTGCAATCCAACTGATGGCATTTTCAATGATGGGAACAAGTACTGCCAAGTCTAGATTTGAGGCACACACTCTTTTTCAGTTGAGGTTCTTCCTGTCCTCCCCACTGTCTCGTTCTGTTCTCAGTTAGTGGAAGGGGTAGAGCTGTAGAAAGGGGTCAAGTTCCATCTAGAAATGTCTGGGCCTAGCTATGGTGACCATGGGTAGATTTCATTTCTCCGAGGCGAAATGAATGTGGATGCCATGCCTTACGCAAATCTACAGTGACATCTGCTTAACTTTAGAGAGATCGTAGGATGGGAACAAATAAGTCTCCAGGATTTGCTCGACCTCTGACTGCTTCAGGTGAGGAGCTGGAATCAAGTGGGATGGTTCAGGGGGCATATTAGGACAGAGTCAAGTTTCCCAGAAGTTGTGCCCGATATACCAAGAAACTGGTGTGTGTGTGTGTAGACAGTCTTGGTAGGCCACATCCCATTCTTAGCTCTTCCTCACTACGTGGGGTGGTCGTTTGGTCTTGGTCGTTTGAGGGAGGTTGTTAAGGGAAGGGCAGGTCTGCCCACCATGGCTGGAATTCAGTTTCGTGTAGGGGGCATGGACTACGTTCACCCCCAGGCCATCCTGATCTTCCATTCTTGGGCCAGGTCTTCATGGGCACTATGAAGTGAGCTCTAAAACAACCAAGCTATAGTTCAGCTTAACCTTAGAATCTCCTGTGTCCAAATGTAAAGATAATTGAAGCCAAGGTAAGTTTCCATTTTATAAAAAAACTCTAAGAAAACTTTCACTTTTCTAAAATTAAAAACGATTTTCATTTTAACGGTCACCATAAGTGACCATTAAGTTCTCAAGGGAAAAATACTCTGGATGTTGTCTGACAAATTTAGATTTTATTACCAAGAAACCGATGACCAACTCTCAACCATGGCCTGGGAAGAAGCTAAATTTCCTCTGTGTGTGAGAGGTCAGAGTGACAAGGTAAATAGAACTGTGGCTCAAACCTTGAGCTCCACGACAGGCCCACAGAAGCGAGGGGGGAAGGTCTCCTTACTGATGTACAGGAAAATTCTGCTGTCAGCCTGACAATCGCACCTTAGGTACAGTGCTCTCAGGCGAAGTCTCACTTGCTAAGTGGTGGCCCTGAGGGATCTCACCTCGTTTCCTGATGGAATTGTAACAGCTTAAAGTGTAATGAGGTCTTGGATTCCTAGGGCCACCTTGTCTTATAAAATACTCTGCAAAAACACTTACGGAACACACCATCATAAACCCTTCTGGACAGAATTAAAAAAGGTTTCGGATAAGCGATATATTTGGAGGTAGATGCATTTTTTTAAAAAGGGCGTTACTTAAAAGTTGTATGGGCTGTCAAGGATACACAAGTTTGAGATGGGTATATTCTTTGTAACCAGTCTGTATGCAGAAGACAAAACATTCCGATGAATGGTAGCTCCATTCTGTTTCTGGCAAAGTAGAGCAAAGTCTGGAAAAATCGGCGGGCCTTCAAACCACAGCCCACGGACAGTAAACCCAAATACTTGCCCTCTCCAAACCACACGCGAGGATGGAACTTTCCCTTGGGATCCCTTTTCCCAGACATTCGTTTTACTTCCGGAGAGAACCAGATCAATGGAAAAATCAACTAACAATTACACGGAACTCTACCACAGTTTGAAATAAGTGAAAACAAATAGCCTTATGCGCTCTATTATTTAGTTAATGAAAATTGCAATATAGACATTTAATACCAACTAATGATACCTATTTGCTTTTATGGATTAGCTGCTGCAAGCCACCATTGCTAGCCAAGGCAAGTACAAGCCCTCCACGAGGACACTTGGGGCCCCCCATGCGCCAGCCACTCTGTTCCAGCCACACATTTCACTGCCCCCTTCCACGCACATGGGCCATCTCCCAGCAGCCTCCTGGCCACTCTGCTTCCTCCCAGATTCTGTGCCTTTGTAAATACTAACAAGGCTGGCCTTTCTGCCTCAAATGTTCCCACTCTCTGATGGCTGCTTCTCCAAATCACAAACTCCAGCTGCGTTCCTACGAAAGAGCTGCTCCTTCACCGAGTCCTCCTCCTCCGAGCGGAGCGAGCGCAGTCAGAGGTCCTGTCCTGGACTTCAGGCAGAGTGATAGCAGCGATAACAACAGGAGAAAACCACTAACTTCTCTCAAACCTGTTGAAAGGGCCTGTTTCATGTCCTCAATGGCCTCTTGGCAGGGAGGTACTGTTGGGACTCTTTTATAGTCCTGGAGACTGAGGCTCAGAGGGCGAAGTCCTTGTTCAAGGTCATAGAGCTTGTAACTGTGAAAGCTGGGATCCCAATGCAAACCTTTGGATTCCACTGCCTACAGCCTAAGTCCCTGCTCTTGGCTGCCCCGCACTTGAGTGGAAGATAGGGCCAATTCATCTTTGCCTCATAGTCAATACTTAGTAATCACCTAGAAAACATTTGGATAAACACTGGATAATTTATTGTGTCTGTATTCGATCATGAATATTAACTAAACTCAGGGTGGCAATCATTTCACAATATATGTAAATCAAAACTTTATGCTGTATACCTGAGACTCAAACAATGATGTATGTCCATTATGTCTTGATAAAACTGGAAAGACTCTCCCAGAACAAAGACAAAACAATGAATGAACACACTTCCGCCATCCCTGAGGCAGGCCCTCTGCTCTCCTGGGCATCGAAGGAGCCCAGAGCAAAGCGCATTCACGGGGTCCCGGGCCAGGACTTTGGGTTTCCCTTTACAATGTTTGTCTGGTGATAACAGGAACCCACAAAAGTGTAGGAACGAGTCACACCTCCACTTCTCCCTCCTGGCCCTTTGTTTTCGTTTTAAATTAATCAAAAACTCAGATATAAGTCTGCTGCTTTCAGGATTAGCCTTACTCTTCTTTTTTAAAAAAACATATTTCTCAAAGAAAGTCATTTATTTCTTTTTCTTTTCATTATTAAATGGAGAAATGTTAAGAATTTAGGAATGCAGACACAGATGAAATTACAATGTCTTCCCAAATGCCAACAAAAACGCTCGGCGTCTGATGCGAGTCCCTGTGGCATGAGTCTGTTTAAAAAATCCTGTCAATTCATTTTCTTGTTTTTGTTGGCAGCAGACAGTATTTTAAGTACCTAACTGGGCGCTCTTCTCATCTCGTCCTCCAGGTATTGCTGGGCAGGTGTCCATAGACACCAACGGAGACCGGTATGGGGACTTCTCCGTGGTTGCCATGACCGACGCCGAGGCGGGCACGCAGGAGGTGAGGAGCCTGTTCATATCCCCAGGAATGTGTTTGTCCTGGTGTCCAAGTAGCTGTCCCCAAGGCAGCCTCCAAGTGGGGAGGGCTCATTTCCCATTGAGGGTGTCAGGGATGACTTCAGGAAAGGGGTCCATGTTTATCCCCAGTGGGGAAGTCCTACCTTTCAAATGGCCACAAATCCCACCTCACACCTTAGATGCAGGAAGGATCATTGGATGAGACAGGTCAAGTGAAACTACTTATTTCCTTCCTTAAAATTTGAAAAAACATTTTTTTGGTGGGGAGTTACACACTGGGCATGTGTTAATATTTCAAAAGATGGTAGGGTTTCAGGGTAGCATCATGAAGAGAAAGGAATGTTCTGGAGGCAAAGATGAGTCCTGACACTTACTAGGGTGTGAGCTCTCTGCCTCAGTTTCCTCGGCTGTTAGTTGGAAATTGTATCTTCCTCGATCTCACAGGATTATTGACAGCACGAGATGAAATGAAACCCAGGAAACTACTATGTTAACTTTAAATGAAAAATACAACAAATCAAGATGATACACTTAGGCAGTGTCCAGGTCAAACAATGTTATTAGGACCAGTCTGGATCTCATGTATATTCCGGTCCCCTCTTTGTAAAAGATGAACAGTAGTGGTCTATGCTTGGGTTGTTGTTGGGACCCAGGAGTGCATGTGCGTAAAGTGCTTGGTAGGTTCTCAGCGCACGCCAGTGGTGGTTGTATTTGGGAGATGGTCTAGAATTCTTTTTACCAGGACATGGAGTAGCCTGTGAGTGCTCGCTGTGCCCAGTCCTGGGAGAGTGGCGGAGATGCCACTGGGCCCCTCTAGGGAACAGGTGGCCAGACAGAAGAGGAATGGTCCCTGGAGGGAACATCACTTAAACTGGAAACTGAAAGAGAACCTTGAACTGTGTGTAAAAGAATACTGCTCTTTCAGGAACCGGAGGAGCCAACTGGAAAAGAGTTCAGCCTGGAAATGGGGTGCAAATAGGACAAACTGATCAGCGAGGAGAATGTCACCCCCAAAGTCAGGATGAGGAGTAGCCACCCCACTAGAGGAGGGTGAAAAGGAAGTTCCCAAAAGAGCCTCTTTCTGTGATGCTTTAGTTATATGCAGAGCTGACTGAGTGCTGTGAGGCCGTGGGCCTGTGAGTGCCTCTCTGAGCCCCGGATTTCCCAATGGCTGACTGGCTGCGGGGGCTGCTCTGTGGCCTCTCAGATCAGCAAGGGACAGGCCCTGAATTCTGAGGTTCTTGTTTGCTGTGTAAGTCACTCCTTTTCTTGCCTTGAGGAAACCACAGTTGTCCCTAAGTTATGCTCACCTTAAGAACACACGGGCAGCTTGACTTACGAAATCCTTGGAGACAATACTGCTAGGGTCAGCGTGCACCATAGGGGAGCCCACACTGTGTGTCCTTTGGAAAGAGGTAACTTTGACCTCTCAGTTTGTATACCCGTGTTTTGCCTTTATACAGGTTATCGGAGACTACTTTGGAAAAGAAGGTCGTTTCGAAATGCGGCCCAATGTCAAATATCCCTGGGGCTCTTTGAAACTGAGAATAGATGAAACCAGGATCGTGGAGCATGCCAACAGCTCCCCCTGCAAATCGTGTAAGTTCAGAGCCTTAATTCGCCCCGGGGTGGGTCCGTCGTCGAGGGTGGCAGGGTGACGCCAGTTTGAGAGATGTGTGCTCCGGGAGCTCACGTTCTGGAGGCTCAGATTTCCTTTTCTGATGTGGAGGACCCATGGGAACGACTCACCAACTGGCACCCACCTTTTTCAGAAGCTTCTAGGTCTTCCATCCTTTTCCAAGCTGGTGAAAGGCTTCTCCCCATTTTTTGCATCTCTTATGATAAGTAAACTGAAAATCAGAGTGAGACTTGCTGTGAGAGGTGAACAAGGGAATGACACTCAGAATCTGAGTTTGCCCCTTCCGAGGAAACCGGAATATCAAACACTGGACGTCACTCACTCACTCGTCTCTTGCAGCAAGTCTCATTGTGACATGCGGAGTTGGTAGTTAACCTTCGACCCTTCAGAACCAAGCAGCTGATGCCCCTTAAACACCTGCCGATTTACACACTGGCAAATAAGCATTAATTAAATCTGTTAGTTATGAGCAGCTTTGTCATTGACATAGAAACAAGTAGATGTTCTTATAAGGGGGTTACAAATAGGAAAAATTTGGGGTATCATCGCTTCAGAAATACACTCTTATAGGCCAGTGAGGAGGGATAAAGCTAATATCACTCTTTTAGGCCAGGTGGTCACTTATGTTAATATAGGTGTGCACATTGTGTTTTGGGGAACAGCCTTCAATCTGTGGGAAGCGGTTAGACAGAGTGTGTTAAAGACAGAGTCTCTGGAGTTATTGGGCCTGGATTTGAAGTCCCAGCCTTGTCACTTACTGGTTTTGTGACCTCAGGAGTGTTCCTGTACTTCTTCAAGCCTCTGTTTTCCCACCTATAAAAGGGTAGATAAAAATGTACCCAACTCTCAGGACTGTTTTGAGGATTAAATAAGATGATGCATTGAAGGCTGTACCCTGAACTCTTTACAGACAAGTTTAGCTACTTATCGTTTTTATATAATAACTGGGACGCCGCTGAACTTGATTGTTTCGAACTGTTACTCACATTTTCACAAAGCTATATAGGACATTGTGACGTGGGACTCTGGCTTTGGTGAGAGAACTTCTAAAAACAGAACACGAACCCAGTGAAGTTTTCACCAAGCCTTCCAACACTCTGAAGTGTCCCTATCCATCTGCGGAAGTAAGAAGTGCTAGGTCAGTTCCGAGGTCTGTCCACTTGTCCTCTCTGACCGTAAACGTGAACAAGTGTGGATAGGTCTGAAACTTCAGTTTCCAGTTTTCCTCGGATCCTTCTTGGACGGGCTTTATTCCCAGCGCACTCACTGCCTTGTCGCAGTGCTTTTTTCATCCAGTATTTCCTCCAATGCTTCTTAAGCTTTGCACTTGGAAAAAAATGCAGCTCCCCCACCTAGAAATCTTTCTTGAAAAGAAAGGCGAACTTGCCTCAAGTGGGGAATGGAGAAACACCTTCCAATGAATGAAACCTTTCAATGAGTGAAAAGTTAGAAAGGGGCATTTCTAACCGTTTCTCAAAATGAGCTCTGATTATCTATGTTTCCTTTTCAAGCAGGTGGCCTAGAAGAATCAGCGGTGACAGGAATCGTTGTGGGGGCCTTACTAGGAGCTGGTTTGCTAATGGCTTTCTACTTTTTCAGGTTAGGACCTCATTAGAGGGTTTAAAAATTCACTCTATTGCTGCCATTGTCACTTGCCTTTGCGTGATCCTTCTCCGACTTGCCCATATTTTGCTCTTAACCCCCAAAGCACGGTGGTTAGAAGAACAAACCCATCTTTTGGTGTGACACCTGGTTTGGTGGGCAGGGGGCTAGCATGCTAGGGAGAGGTGCAAGGGTTTATATTTCATCCCCCCCCCCGGGAGCCACAGAGATGCTGCTGTCCTTTCATGACAAATATTCTGACCTGAATTCCTACCACCCACTAACTGTGTCAGGGGAGAGGGAATCTGGACAAAGGGGAGGAAGATGACCCCTTCTCAGGCTTTTTCCAGGTCAGAAATGGGGCCCTGGTTTACCTTCTGAAGAGGAGGCGGCAGCTCGGGGCAGTCTGTGCGCTCAGGCTGGTCTGCACTCAGTGTTTGGAGAACCCACACACTTAGTTACCGCTGTGGTTAAGCCCCAAGGCTTGTAAAATTGTAATATTTCTGTGTGTCCTAGACACCGACAATTTCGCACCACGAGGGCGGTCCATTCCTTTGTAATCTTTGGTGGTTGAGTTTGTGGCTTAGTTTTAAGTCATCAGACCATGATTTCTTCATTTCTGCACGGAAATGTACTTCTGGGTGTATGTGACTCTTTGTGGGAACAATTGTATTCCTGTTCCTTCGGTCACAGTACATGTAATCTGATCTTTATCTAGGGCATATCCTGGGAGCTGGGGGAGCTCCTGTGGCAGAATAGACAAGACTGAACCCACCAGGCGCCCGGGGAAGAAGGGGAGGGCTTGTTCTACGGCATTTCGGAAAGCAGGCCAATTTTCCTCCTCGAATAAGGGCCTATTGCCTTGGGGCACACTACTTTAATCTCTGACCAGGGTTTCATATTCTGTCACTTCTCATTTATCAACCCAAACCCAGATGTCCCTTGAGGGCATTCTTTGTGAGAGAAACCATGGTATTTTGTAGCCTGGCGAGGTTTTCATTACTACATTCACTTTCCCTTTACCCAGGAAGAAATACAGAATAACCATTGAGAGGCGAAACCGGCGAGAAGGTCACGTTGGAAAACATCGGGAGTTACGGGAAGATTCCATCAGATCCCATTTTTCGGTGGCTTAAAAGGAAGCCTTTTCTTTCGGCCTGAGATTCTTTGAGGAGATTGATGGGATGGAAGACTTCCATGGGACAGAAGGGGCTCTTGAAGAACTCATTCTTTTAAGCATTTAGTCATTTTGTTGTAAAATTTCTTTAGAAGCTCAGGAACTATTATTAATCATCATATGCCTCCCGGCCTTTCATCTCATCACAAACAAATGCAAGAACATCACGTCACTCTGTTAACCATTCATACTATTCTGAGGGCATATGATTTGATTTATGTTTTGAGAACCTGATGTCTCCATGTCTTGATGGCTTTTGGGGGCATGTCACACAAGGCTATAAAATGTGGCTCCTTACACGAAATGTTTTATAGCTAGAATAAAATCATTTTTACAAGTAGAATACTCTTAGAAAGAATTTAACACCCAAGAAGAGGAAAACGTAATGAAAAATCTAAGGTTGGAAATACAGCCTTCCTTTCTCTGGAGCTGGCCGGCCAACTTGAGTGGAGGACGGCTCTGTCTGATGTGTACTTTCAGGCCCCGACTTCACATCTTGAAAAAAGATTTCCTCCCGGCCTCCTTCAGCGTCCCAGTAACAGCTGCTCGGGGCAGTGGCAACTATCACTGAGATAAGCGAACTTCCACAAGAAAAACAAATCTAAAATGTTTCATTTCTTAAATGTAAAATGTTTCGCACTCACATTTCAGTTTTAAGTATTTTAATCTTATATTTTGCTATTAGAAAATGTGTCTATTTTTTCATTTTGGAGATTGAATTTCACTTGTATCCGAAAGGCATGGGTAAAGCGCACAGCGCACCAACAATGATGACACAGGCTTCTCTTTTTCTCCCTGTTGCCCTATTCCCCTTGGCCATACCCAAATGCAAGTTGCTGTTTCAATTAGGGAGTCCTAGAAATGTACTCAGATTACAGACTCTACAGGAGTACATGAACTTGAGTAGGCCTCTTCCAATTCTGGCCAAATGATGAGTTTCAGGATCAAGGGAGAAATTTACTAGAATTAAGTAGGATTTTAGAAGGGGAGGCCGCCTTTTTTCCTCAAGAAAAACTTGATAGAGAGTTAGAACTTGACAGTTGGCACAGAGATGAAAAATTAAAAAAATCCACACATAACACTGCACTAAAACTTACAGTGGTGAAGTTGGTTCAAAGAGGAGATCTAAATAGCTACTATATTCCCTTTCTGTTAACTCCGTCAAGTTTTGCAATCACCCACTAATAACCTGTGCAATAGTGGTCGTGGGTGTGCATGTGAAGACCTCGCACAAAGTCGAGGAAGGAGTTACCGAACATCTACTTTGCACCCAGTACTCTGCACACAGCTTTAAATTCAGGTTGCCACTCTGACTTATGATTTGTGGAGAAAACAGATGGTGAGGGAAGAATGAGGCATTGTTGGGTTAGCATACCACCTTGTAAGTTTGTCCCTCGGTCCTCGGTGACATTTTGAGCATCTGGGAAACAGTTCTAAACATTGTCTTGGTGTCCATAAAAGACCCCGTGCCAACAGGGGAGCTTGAGAAGCTCCTCTGTCGTGGCGGTCGTAGTCCGCACAGGTAACAGCGGAGGCGGACGAGTAAAAGCTGTGCGTCCTGCAAGTTGGCCCCAGATTGCTTCCCGGAAGAGTCGGCCTCTGTCACCCCTACTTCAGCCAGTCAAAGTGAACGGATTATTTCTGGGTGAAGTCCGTCCGTCCCTTTTATAGTTTGAAAGTGTTGTGCAGCTGGAGGACGTAATAAACGAATTAATGATGATCCACGGAAACAACTGGGTGGTAGTCGTCCATGTTAGAGGCAAAGGAAGAAGTACTGGATTCAAAAAGGACGGGAAGAAAGAAGGCAAGAAAGGCAAGCCGCAGCAATTCTAAAGCAGGAAGAGAATGCGCAGAGCAACGTTCAGGAAGGCGAAGCGTCCGCCTGTCCAGGATCCTCAGAGCGAAAACAGAATGGAAAGTTTGCATCCAGTTTATTTTTATGAATGGAGAGCTTCTCTCTCATGTTTATTTTTCAGTGATTTTTTTCATATATTTTAGAAATATTCATTTTCTTTTATCTTGTCTTTGTAAAAAAAACATTTAAATTTTGAGCCTATGTGCTTATTTCAGGGGGAAAAACACTACCTAGTTGCAGTCTTTGCGTTTAAACATTTCTAACCTTTCTGTCGTCTGTATAAGGGCCCATTAACTCGAACATTTTGACAGCAAATATCTTGTATTTCTACTTTAGGTAGAGGAATAGTTCTAAACTTATACTATTATCTCCAGATAAAATCATAAAAATAAGTGGGAACTTAGACTTAAAAATGGCATATAAATCATGGGCTTTCTCTTCCAGTCTTAAAGCAGTTCTAGACTTCTTAAGATTCATGGTCTACGTCTGCTGTCTGTTATTCTTCCTTGAAATCATCACATGAGTACCAGACCTCTCTTACATTTTGAAAACTCCATTCAGTTGGAAATCTTTGCTGAAAGTGTAGGCGTTTGGCCCAAGGTTACCCTGGGTTCAGACCTGTGGAGATGAACATTTTGGAGTTAAGTTCCCAACTGCTAAGCAACATCTTTGACAACTGGTCATTTATACTCCGCCAGTAGCCATATATCATACAGAAAAATAAATAGGGCTTTAGTTCTTAAATCATTCTATAAATTTTTACCCTGAAGCCCAGGGTGTTCAGGGTTAGAAAGAGATACTTCATCAGTATTTTCTCATCTGGCCAAACATCGGCTGACGTGGAGACAGGTCAAAGTACGCACTTTTTGTACATACCCATGGTGTTGGGAATAAGTGCAGGTTTTATGATCATCGCTGTCACCTTCTCAGATTTTTTTCCCCTGGACTCAGAAAACACTTTCTGTGTAGAGTGCATATCTTCCCCCAGACGGACCGCAGGTTCCACGAGGAAGCCCCTGTAAACATTATGTTTCTCAGAAGAACCATTAGCTTGTCCTTTCCTGAACCACAGACATGGTTCCACGGGCTTTAAAATAGGTCTTTACATTTCAGAAGCGATATTGAATGGAGGGAGGAGAGGAATAGATGGAAACGAATTCCTGAAATTCAAAGACTTTATGTCCAGACACTGCTCCCTATTCATAGGCTGCGAGGGTCATAAACTTCCTCCAGGCACCTGTGCAGTCTTCACCCCGAATTCACTGCTTTTTCCTCCTCGTTGCAGTGGGTTGGGGAGGGTAAGCCAGGCTGCTGGCAGTGAAATGAAGGCCATGGTGAAGACCTCATACAGACGGGGACAGGAATTCGGGAAATAGGTTCCAGGGGCATCCTCTTCTTGTGAGTGAGTATACAGTGGCTATCTGAAAGGGTC
The DNA here is from genome assembly GCA_004027735.1 of Carollia perspicillata. Classification (NCBI taxonomy): domain Eukaryota; kingdom Metazoa; phylum Chordata; class Mammalia; order Chiroptera; family Phyllostomidae; genus Carollia; species Carollia perspicillata. The sequence continues at coordinate 5,316 of PVKM010009891.1, read as the reverse complement.
CTTAGGAGACAAACAGAATAGTATGCCACTGGTGTTATGGGAGAGTTCATAAATGGGTGGCACGCCTACCTATGTTTCTTGGGACACAAAGAACTTAGATGCTGAGTTCATGCGGTCAGAAAGCCAAATGACAATCAAAATTAGGTCCTTTGATCATGTTTCATGGGTTTGTTCAGTTACGCCCTGTGGTTGAATGCTTCGCGAGGAAGCTGGTAATGAACTGAACTTCTTTTTCTGTGGAAAGAAACTGAAATTGTCTTAAAAACACGGCGTATGTTTTAGGGGCAGCGTGGTAGCCAAGAGAATGAGATGGTGCTGTTCAGGGGACCTGTTTCTTTTCCAGTTGGTCTTTAGGAGTGCGGGACAACCAATCATTTAGTCCCTCTTCAACAGCCAGACTCAGCAAGGAGTTTAGGCCCCAGCCAGCGAGAAGAATCAGGAGCTCGAACGTCCAAATGAAACAGAAGAGGGTACAAGGGCAAGCAGCCGTGGCCTCCATCTCCCCTCCTCCCCACCCCTACTCATCTTCCCCCGTGGCTCCAAAAATGCATCCGCATCTTGTCCTGGCAGGCGGAGACTCGCAGTGGGACTGCCGCACTTCCACAGAGGGAAAGAAGACAGCACGGTGCTGGCTGTGGGGATGGAGCTGGCTTGTGGTCAGAACCCTTACACTCGCTGGACCACACACGCCCTCAGGGCAGGTCAAGCCCGTGACGTGCATGGACTCCAGGAAGCCCGGCTTTGGTTTTCGGCATGTTGCTCTCCCAGATACCTCTTGCAGGCATACCCCACAGCTAGACTCCAGGGTCAGAGTGACCTTCCAAAGGTGCTGAATCGGAGTTTGTTCAAATTTCTCATTAACCATTAATGTTAATTCATACCAAAGGCAAAGCAATTCTAAATGAGCTGATGCTGACTACGTTCATGTTTTAGGCTGCTTCAAACACAGGGGAAGGGTTTCCATGGGAGCGAGTCTCAGAAGTAAAAATCCATGTATGACACTAGCTCTCTGATGTGCCAGGTGTAGGATGATCTCTGCAGGAGAGATTCGAACAAGCAGAATTAAGACTTGGCAAAAAATGCTGCATTGCTCTGATTCACATGTTTAAAGACCTAAATTTCTATGCAACAAGGAATAAAGGGCCCGTTCACCAAGGGTAAGTCATGACAGGCTACCAAGTTGTTTTTTATTTTATAGCAATAGGGCAGAGAAGGTTGAGGAAGGTGGATTTTGAAGCAGGATGTCCCATATATTCTTCAATACCCAATCCGAACATGTTCATTGTAGTGTGTCTTACTTACAAAGTAGCAATGGGGTGCCCTTGACAGCCTGGAGAGGCTGTGGGTCTGCAGACCTCTCTGCTGGGTCCTGGGAATCAGAGCTCTGTGCCCTGTGCGTGGTGGCCAGGGGGAGCCCAGGGGCCTCGGTGTAGACACCGTGGAGTCCTTCTGCAGCCCTTGTCTTCTGGGCCGCGTTAATCATCGCTAATTTAAATACAAACCTACCGTGATTCTGGTAGAAATGAAGAACTGCACAAGCTACATACGATTTATTATTCTAATGTAAGTAGAACTATCTGCATATAATGTGATTTAATTTATTGTTGTGTTGTGTAGAAAATGAGAATTAATGACTGTGGATATAACCCCCCCGTTTTGTATAATATATTTTATTTCTGGTGCAAACCGGTCATTCAAAGTATCTACTTCATCTGGTGTTTGGATATAAAAGTGTATGTGTTCTTGTACATGTTTCTATTCAGCAGGAATGCCACATGCTCACAGTATAACAATGTGTTCTCATTAAAAAATACACCCCACAGAAAGTTCTTCTGTTTGTAATTCAACCGCCATACATGGCCCACGTCCATATCCTCTGAGGACTTCCTGCCCTTCTAGGAGGAGCGTAAGGAAAAGATCAACTAGCGGATGTAATGAATGTGCTTGTTCTGATGGTGCCTATGGGAAGAACTCAAGAATTTCTGCCCAGCAAAGGGAAATGTGCAGAGATAAGAAAGTAATTTTGTTAAAAAGAAGGGTCAACCTGGAGTTGGCAGGGGAGGGGAGAAATCTTCGCGAATAATAGTCTCTCGAGTCCCTGCAGTTTGAGAGGACCGCCTCGCTCCGCAGTTGGCCTCGTGGACTATGGACCCTTGCCCACTCTGAAGAGGCCCTGGTTAGTGTTGTCACTCGGAAAAGCACCGTGTGAAGCAGACTACCAGCTTCAAGCAGCCGCAGTTGCCTCTGGGTTGTAAAACGTTGCCTCAGCATCTGGGAAGTTACTCGTGTTTTATTTTAAGCCCCAGAAACACACGGCAGGTCTCGTGGTGGGAGCAATGCTCCCTTGTCTTGCTGCTGCCGTCCTGCCAGCGAGGTCTCCTGAGAGGGCAGTGGCCACTCACTCTGGGCGCCGTGGTCTGAGAAGGTTCTGCAGCAGGATGCTGATGGGGGTGGGCCCTGGGAGCGGGAGCGGGGGACAGGCTGTGGGGGGCACTGCAGGAATGGAGGCCAGGCCAGGGACCCTCCAGGAAACACAGATGAACCCCCAGGTGAAACACAGTCTACCTGGGCTGCTAGCACAAAATACCACCGAACAGGCCGCTTAAACAACACTCATTGAATTTCTCACGGTTCTGGAGGGTTTGGGTCCCGGTGAGGGCTTTCTTCTCGACTCGTGGATGCTGCCTTCTTGCCGTATCCTCACTTGGCCTTTCCTCTGTGTGTGTGGGGGAGGAGGGAAGACCTCTGGTGTCTCTTCTTATAAGGACACTAATCCTATCAGATCAGGGCACGACTTCTGTGACCTTATTTAACCTTAACTACTTCCTTAGAAGTCTCATTTCCAACTACAGCCACATTGGAGTTTTAGGCTTTAGCAGAGGGATTTTACGGGAATACAAACGTTCGGTTTATAACACAGAGTGTTCCAACTACTTTTCCATATCGCCCTGGGGACCAGGGCATCCTCGAATCTTTCCACCTCAAGCATACCCAACATCCCTTGATGGGCCAAAGATGCCTATGACTGTGGCCAGTGGGGGCGTGTGTCCCTTGGAGGAGCCCTAGGGAGCTCCAGACACCATTGATTTCGGGCGCCACCCTAACCCTAATTCATGGGCTTCTGGGGTTGACTTAAATAGCAACTATTATTGGATTGGGAGAGGTACCAGTGTCTGTGTGCCTTAAAAAAAATAACAATTTAACGAACCACCTATTAACACCAAACTAGACCCAAGAAAAATAATTCGTTTTGTAGGCTTTGTGCATCCCTGACCATCCTTGGCTGCTGAAGCTCTGTCGCTCCCATTTCATAGAGGAGGACACACTGGAGCCAGACTCCTCAGGTTTACAGCCTGGCTCTGACCCTTGCGGCTGTGCAGACGGGGTGAGAATGGGGATAGTCACCGTCCCACCCTCCCTGGGCTGCTCTGAGGACTTCAAACTTAGCACACAGTGAAGCATTCAATAGCGTAATTGTTACACTCGCCTGTTTCCTTGGAAGAGGAGACAAAACCCTCAGTTGGCCATTTTGGAGGTCTTTCAAGGCAATTTGACTTCAGTACAAGGAGCTTGAGTGGCACTGAGGAGGAAGAGGTCTCTTTTCTGTATACCATCCCCAATGACAAGGGCCAGGAGGGGGTCACTGATGGCCACATTGCCTCTGAAACTCAGAGGGACAGAGCAGTTGCATTCAAATCTGCTTTCTCTGTGGAATGGAGGTGCCACAACTGGACCAGTGGGTCACGCCTGCCGCACACACCTGCCTTCTGCCCCTGGCTGAGAGGGACCTGGGAACTGCTCCCTGGACTTCACCCCCCTGGGACAACGACCTGGCAGCTGTGATCCATCCTAGCAGCGCTTGCTCCCCACAACGTAAAGGACCCTCACTTGTCCCCTGGTGACCCCTGGTTGCCCTCACTCCAGGTCCGTCTTGAGAATGCTGGGATTTTTCCCAGTGCAACAGCGGCACCTCATAAGAGTGTTAGAAGGTGGGGGCACTTCCCAGGGTGTCTACACGAGACAAAAGAGGGCTCCTATTCCACAGCTGCTCCCGTGAGCCAAGGGAGAATGGGAGTCATGCAGCGTGGTGGAAAATGACCGCAGCAAACACACCAAGTTCCTGACACTGAGGGAAGCCTCCTTCTCCTGGGCCTAGAGGCCCAGAGGCCAGACAGGGACAAAACCACTGTTCCAAAAGGGCCTCCAACGTCGGAGTGAGGGTGGGGTCAGCAGATCTGAGAGGCTGCACGCCGGTCCCCCCACCCCCATGTCTGTTAGTACAGATGCAGTGCGGGTTCTAGGGGCGGGGGTGGACTGGCCCCCTGGAATGCTGGAGAAAAAGCAGCTGCAGGGGAAAGACCCAGGTTCTCCTGGCAGGAGCATCCTGGGTGGTGTCAATAGCATTTCATGTTTTCAGGCAAAAATCCGGCAAGAGACTGTATCTAAATAGAACTTGCCATCTCATATCTTAACTGGATACCCCTTTATGACTATTCTCGGCATTCCATTCAGAAGGAAAGTGAAGAGTGAGCCAGCGTACAAGGCTCCGTTCGTTAATGGCAGTTATTTATCGAGATCCCTACGTGCCAAGGTTGGGCTAAGCACCTTAAGCGCATTCACAGATTTGGCCCATGTGGTTGGTTATCTATCTCGGGAGCCCTATGAAGTAGGACCACGGTCCTTCTCCTCACTTTAGCGGTGTGTAATGAGGCACAGAGAGGTTAGGTAACTCGCCCAAGGGCTCCCAGCATCTAAGTGGCAGAGTTGGAGTTTGAAGTGAGGCTGCTGGTTCTATCTAGACAATGGCTGTGCCAAACGGCCTAACCCAGTTTTCTCAAGGTAGACCTGGCGTTCTTTTCATCGCCTTCCACATCAGTCTGATTCCCATCCGTGTCCGCCCTTTTCACTGCCACTAAACAAGGCCTTTATCACCTTGGCCCCGAACTGGCAGAGAGCAGCCTCCTCACGTCTTATTTCTGAGTGCTCCCACTTTCCTCACTTCCTCACGCCTGCCATGTCGGTCTTCCTAAAATAGGGCTTTGGTAATGCCGCCATCTTGCTTAATGACCTTTAATGACCCCCAGTCCTCACAGAGGCGATTATATAGTCTGTGCCCGGTGTCCATGGCCCCGCACCCTCAATCTTGCTTTCTTAATTGATTATTCGCCACTCCTTCGGTGCCTTCAAATCGTGCTGGATTTGACTGACACCCAAAGGTCTCCTCGCCACCACTCAGCATTCCCTGCCCTTTCCTGCCTGCTCCTCTTCAGCTCCATTGTTCCTGCTTCCTGGAGACCCTCGCTCTCGTGTGGGTCC
>PVKM010009890.1:0-35956 GCA_004027735.1 Carollia perspicillata | reverse complement strand
ACTCCGCCCCTCTTACCGGTCGGGTTGAATGGCCGTGGACTTCCGCATTTCAATTTTCTGTGTTCTGGTTGTGTTATTGTTTATAAATATTTGTTGTCCTTAATCTTGGTTGTGAGAGGAGGCACAGTGCTTCCACCTACGCCTCCATCTTGGCCGGAAGTCTCAGGTTCTTGCACATATTTTTAAAAATTTGTTCCAAGTACTTACACTTTTGTTAGCATTTTGAAAGGAAATTTTCGAAATGACTTTTTTATTGATTATTGCTGCTGTGTGTTATTAATTTTTTTAAAGACTTTATTTATTTATTTTAGAAGAGAGGAGAAGGGAGGGAGAAAAAGAGGGAGAGAAACACCAGTGTGTGGTTGCCTCTCATGTACCCCCTACTGGGGATCTGATCTGACCTGCACCCAGGCATGTACTCTGACTGGGAATCGAACCGGAGACCCTTTGGTTCATAGGCCGGCACTCAATCCACTGAGCTACACCAGCCTGGGCTTCTACTTTATTAGTCTTTTCAAAGACTAACTTGGGATTTGTTAAACCTCTCTGGTATTTCTCTATTGTTTCTTTCTGTGGCATTATTTTCTTTTATTTAAGTTTAATTGGTATTTCTTTTTTACTTACTACAAATTTTAGTTTATTAATTTTATTATTTAGAGCCCACAAGTTGATATGTAGTATTTTCATTTTCTACTAAATACTTTGTGTATAATTATACTTATCAATTTCTGGGTTATAGCATTACTATTTGTGTAATAACATAATATGGTTCTGTTTTATCCCGTGGATATACCTCATTCATATGTGTAACATTTTTTAAATAAATAAGTGAAAAAAATGAATGTACTTGATCTAGTCAGAATCCAAGATAGGGCACCACTATAAGACCCAAAAGTCAAATATTTGCATATTATACTATGAAGTAACATACTACCAAGGTATGAATTCTTTATTTATTATCATGGAGGTGTTTTCATCCTTAATAGGATCTTCTCACTTCACAAACAAGATTAATAAACAAAAATCCTTATCTTTTCTTTCCTAGATTACCCAGAAGTATCAACTTCATGAAGTCACTGCCTATCTGTTAGAAAAGAAAGGAGATATTCATGGTGCCTTCTTAATAATGCTAAAGGTAACATTTTACTGTATTTGCTTTGTCATGTTTCTGTCTGTACCTCCATTCATTAGTCTGTCTTTTCTTTGAAATATAATTGACATATAACATGTATAAGTTTTCATCAATCCATTTTAATTTATTCTTTTTCAAAGTAAGTTGCAGGCAATAGTACATTTTACCTCAATATTTTAATCATGCATGTCATTGACTAGAGTTCAGTATTTCTTTGCAATACTTTTTTAAGGTAAAATTTACGTACAACAAAATGTACAAGTCTTAAAATACCATTTGATTTGTTTTGACCAATGCATACCCCATGTAACCCTAGTGCTTAACAAGATAGAGAACATTACCTTTATCCCAGAAAGTTCTCCCATGCTCCTTCCTGGGCAGTTCCCACTTCCATTACCCCAGAGATAACCACACTTCTGATTTTTTTCCACCGTGGATTAGTTTTGTCTACTCTGTTCATTTATATTAATGGAATCACTCAATAGGTATTAGTATGTAATTCCTCCTGCACTCAGCATAATGATTTTGAGATTTATCTCTGTTGTTGGCTGTGTCAGTATTTGTCCCTTAGTATACAATTATATGAATATACCACAGTTTATCCTTTCTTGTATTGATTGACACCTGAGTGAAGTCTAGTTTTTGGCTATTACAAATAAAGCTGCTGTAATCACTCTCTTGTATGCAAATGTTTTTATTTCCCTGGGGTCAGTTCCAAGGAGTGTATTGCTGGGTCACCAGACAGCTATAGGTTTAGTTTTATAAAAAATTATCAGACCTCTTTCCAAAGTGTTGTAGCATTTTATGTTGTCTATAATGTATGATGTTTTGTTAGCTCCATATTCTCACCAACAGTTTGGTGTTCTGTTAGTTTTTGCTAACTAACAAATGCCACTTCGGTGGCATTGAGTCTATTTACACTGCCGTGCAGCCATCACCACCATCCATCTCCGGAAATTTTACCACTTCTCGTGGACCTGTTAGATGATTACTCCCCATTTCTCCCTACCACCCAGCCCCGGATACCACCATTCTACTTTTAAATTCCAATTCAATTACTCTAGGCCCCTCAGATAAGTGGAATCATACAGTATTTGTCCTTTTGTGTCTAGCTCCTTACACTGAGCATAATGTCTTCAAGGTTATTATACTTAGCATGATGTCTTGAGAGCCAGAGCTGGGTGTGGCAGTGGAGGTGGAGAGAGAGGAGGATGTGAATTTGAGAACTTATCATTTGAATCCAGAATAGGGTCAATGAGAGGGAGTGGTTAATGATGATTCTGTGATTTTTTTTGCTTAACATTTACCTATAATGGACCTCAAGAAAAGGAGCAAATTTTTGGTCAAAGGGATATATTAAAGTCGGCTTCCATGTATGCTGAGGAGCCTCTGCAGTATCAGTATCCGAGGATCTGGAATTCAGTAGAGCAGTGGACACTGGCACTGCATTTATGTAGGAAATGACATGTTCAAGGCTGTGTCCCATGCTGTGGGGATAGACTTATGTCCTTTTTTCTCACCCCTCTTTCTCATAACCTAGTATGAATTTAACTTCCTTATCCAAAACATGGATAAATTCTCATCCTCATCACTGAGCCCCAGGAATGTCCAAGATGGTCATGTGGGTCTCTTCCAGTGCTGCCAACTGTGCCTTCCACATACCCCAGAATTCTCTTCTGAATGACAGGGACCGTTCCTAATAACTTCATGTTTCTTGGCTTTTCCTGTAAAATATGCCAATTGAATTATTTAGTGGATTGGAAATTGAAGTGTTCCTTTTACCTCCTAGAGACTACAAAGCAAACTCGAAGAGGTATTGCATCAAGGTGAAAGTAAGTTCATGAGTGTAATTTACAATCTTTTAATTTGCCCTGTGTTTTTAAAGATGTTATATAATAAACTGCATTTATTAATAATCACATTTTTCCACATAATCTCCGTTTATCCCCTTTAACATTAATCCCAGTTCTAACTGATTTCCAAGGGCCCATAACAGGAAAGCATAGAAAGCATGTGGCTTTGTGATGTTCATTGTCGGTGGAGTGGCGTGGACAGGAAATTAGACGCTCTTCACTGGTATTGATTTTTTTGCTATGTTTCTGTATTTATGATTTGGCAATTATAAATGGGGTACATAACTAATATATTAAAAATTACTATAATGTGCTGAATAACAGCAAGGCAGAGAGCTCCTAATCAGTAAGTAACGCTGCTGTGAATATGGGTGTACAAATCCCTTTGTGAGTCCTTGCTTTCATATCTTCTGGATACCCAGAAGTAGAATTGCTGGATTAAATGTAGTCCTACTTTTAATTTTTTGAGGAACCATCATAGTGTGTCCCATAGTGGCTACATTATTTTACATTTCCACCAGCAATGCACAAGGGCTTCAACTTCTCTACATTCGTGATTTTCTGTTGATAGCCATCCTAGTGGGTATGAGGTGCTATCTCATTGTGGTTTGGGTTAGCCATTCCCTGATGATTAGTGATGTTGACCACCTTTCCCATGTGCTTATTGGCCATTTATATATCTTCTCTGAAAAAAGGGTCTATTTAAGTCTTTTGCCCACTTTTGAATTGGATTATTTGTTTTCACCTTAGTTGATATTCTCAAAATAGCCCTCCCAGAGTTCAGAGAAGTCACCTGATGTGTGATTTTTAGATTCCTGCCTCTTCAACGCACTGACACATTTCTTGGACCCTGTAGTCCACACATCCCCTAAAATTGGTACCCTCATTCTCTGTAAATTATTTATTTTTGGAACCTCAATAAACACTTGATTGGCTTTTCCATATTCAGTCCACCTAAACATTCAATTACTATTTTTATACTGTCCGTATGTGTGAATTTGACTACGTGAGGTTGATTGCATTTATGCATTTTTCTTTTCAGTTTGGTGTTATGGGAATGATTTTTGCAAATTATTTCCTCGAATCACTACAATAATTTACAGGTGATATGTCTAGAAAAGCCAGCTCCTTGAATTCCCATGAAAATAAATTTCTCAGTAGTAGCCTCATGTTTATCATTTACTTTCAGATTCAATTTTGACAGTATGCTTAAGAATTTTGGAGGATTTCTAATTGCAGTACATTCTGCTTGGTCTTATGGGTTAGACACAGATGACTAAAACACAGTCCCCACCCCAAAAACTATAGTATTTATTGTGAGGGAGACAAATATGTAAATTAAAATTTCTAGTGCAAGTAGAATCAAGTATTATAAAAGAGGTACAGTAAGAGTGGCAAATGATTATGGAGAAGTAAAGAACTATTTAAACTGATAAGTCAGCGATACTTTTGTAGAAGATGTGACCTTTGAAGTAATGAAGATTGGAAGGAGGTGTAGGAAAGGGCCTTCCAGGCACATGGAAGTGCCTGGCCAGCAGCCCCAGGGAGTAGGAGTAGTCTGGCCCTGTAAGGGCACGGGCTGTGAGAAGATGAGCCAGAAAGTTTACTATGTTTACTTACGGTCAGAGGTTTACTTGCATTCTATTTTTAAAGTTAGAAACCTTTGCTGGTTTTTGTGGATGGGTTTTTGATGTGTTTGTACTTGTGCTTAAGAAAGCTTTATTGACAGTATAAAAAGGGATGAGAGAGGCAAGATTTAAGTCAAAAGTTTAAGAGACTGTTACAACAGCGCAGTGAATTTGGTGATGAAGAGCTGCACCAGGGTGAAAGAGTGGGCATGTGAGTGTGGAAGTAGAACTCACAAAACTGGCTTTTTATTTGTGCGTGTGGGTAAACAAGAGGGAACCATAAAACGATGAAAGATTTATAAACTGGTAGACTTAAAGATGATGGTTTCATTAATTTAGTTTGAAAATGTAGGGGTAAGAGTAGACTTAAAGTAAAAAAAGTGTCTTGGGTTTTGCACATAAAAAGTTCATGGTGATTGCGGGACAGGAATGCAGACATAGATATCTTTAGAGTCTGTTGAAAATTCACCCTGCGTATTATGAAAGGAATAGGGCTGGAGCTGTATATTTGAAAGTTATTAGCAATGATATGAGAGTTATAGCTGCAAAAGTGGCTGAAATTATTGAAGAATGAAAAGGAAAGGGCCTAAAATTGTATCTTGGAGGAATACACACATTTAAGATATAGAGGAAGAAATGATAGAGCAAGAAAAGTGAAAGATAATTTCTCTAATCGACACACAGGTGATGGCGATCTTCCATAGCTAAAGCATACTTAAAATGCCCAGTTCAATGTGCTTTATACGCCCTGTGAATGTCAGGCATTGATATGAGAAACTGTTGGCACAAATCGTCTGTTTTTTAATTTACTAAATATTGGTATCAGTTCTCATAGATGATTGTATAATAGGAAAACTAAGGGTATACAGAGAAAAATATTTATTTTTTTACAGAAGCTATTGAGATTATCAGTATACTAATGATCTTAAGTGATGTTAACAATTTCTCTGAGTCTAGATACCAAAGAGGATCCCTTGTTGAAGGATGTTGAGGATACCACGTTGGAGACAATTGCCCTTTGCCAGAGAAATTCACATAATTTGAACCAGCAGCAAAGAGAGGTAGGGAAATGACTATTTAGGCATTTAAAGGCCTGTTCTGGTGTGAAACTAGGAATTAATTCTATTTCCATTGCCTTTCAGCCACATGAGTTCAATTCAGCTGATTTTAATCACTGTTTAGTGGCCCCAGGAGTGTGACTTCCAAAGTTACTATGAGGGAGTGCTAGGCCTCTTTGTTCTCACAAAAGATTTTATATTCTTAGGTTTGGCTGTGTTGCAAAACTTAGGAAGTATGTGAATACTAGATGTCCTTGTTCTGTTTGCTCTGAGAAATTGTGTATTCCGTTTTGGGGTATTGTGGATGTGTCATCATTTATCATCTCTTCCGTTCCCCATGGATGAAAGAGAGCGTGAAGAACTGGAGGAAAACCCCCAGAGAAAGCTGGAAAAGGTTGAAGAAGGTTAAGGTGGAGTCGATCTCAACCTTGGCTGCACATTAGAGCCACCTGGGGAGCTTTGAAAAATCCCAGCACTCAGATTGTGCCCCAGATCAATTAAATTAAAGCCTGTGTGGCTGTGACCCAGTCACCAATATGTTTAAAGCTTCCCATGTGACTCTCCCGTGCAGCCCAGGCTGAAACAGATTCTAGCCTGCAAAAGAGAGAACACAGCCGAGGGAGGAACAGTCGAGCACCTGTGCAGATGGGAGTTGCAGCAGTGAAGCAGAAACTAGGGGGACAAGATGTGACTTGACAGCTAAATTCTGCACTGGTTTTACGAAGTAAAGTCGGCAGCAAAACTCCTCTGATGCCCGCCCCTCCAGGCTGTCTGTAGCCTCTGACTTGACACCCCCTGGCCTCTGTCCACTACCTGGTTTTCTGAAGTGGAAAGCAGGTAAATGTTTCATGTGTCATTAACTGTACATATTACAAAGGAAATAATAAACTTGGTATGTTTTCTGTTCTTATGAGATGGGTAAATTTTTCCTTCACATTTTCTAAAGGATTTTTTAAGGTCACACATTGTAACAAAGCACATTTACATAATATATGTTATTCTTTTTCTTTATTAAAAAACATTTTTGTGTGAAAGGTACATACCTATCATTTAAAAAAATTTCTGCAACACAGGAAGTTACACAGAAGAATTTTAAAAAATTACCTTGACCTGGCTGGTGTGGCTCAGTTGGTTGGAGCGTTGTCCCATAAACCAAAAGGCCGTGGGTCTGATTCCCAGCCAGGGCACATGTCTAGGTTGTGGGTTCAGTCCCCAGTCGAGGAGCATGTGAGACAACCGACTGATGTTTCTCTCTCACATCAGTGTTTCGTTCCCTCCCCCTTTTCCTTCCCTTCCCCTCTCTCTAAAAATTAATGAGCATGTCCTTGAGTGAGGATACAAATAACAATAAAAATTACTTTGTGTCCATCCCATCACAAAGAAATAACTATCATTATCACTTGGCGAATACACTCTAGATATTTTTTATCTGCCCAGGTTAACATAATTTTAGAAAAAGTGGATCAATTAATGTTTGCTTTTAAAATTATAGAACTCTATCTCATTTGAAAAGTATAGGTTAAACTGAGGAATTGCTGAATTTCAAATATTTCTTCTCCATACTCTCTCTTAATAAATCTCACCAAAGTTTAAAAAAAGCTGAACTGTAATATATTGGACTCATTGTTTAGGATTACATTTTAGTGTTTATAACAGCTGTGATTCTAAGCCAGTGAGGAAATTGTGTGAGCTCACACTTCCTCTGACTTCTGTTCTCCAGCCCTCTTAATTTTAATTAGTTGTGTTATTTTACCTTACTAAGGTCCATAACACATTCTTTTCTGAATCCATAATTCCCATGGTTGTTTAATCTTTATTCAAATGAACAGTGGGCTTTACAGGGTCCTTTTGCCATGATTTTTTCATCCTAAGCTTTTATTTTCATATATCTGTGGTTAACTGGTTATATTTGGACATGGTTATATTTTCATAGAAAAACACAAAAGGGTGAAGTTGTTAAAGCTATGTTTATACATAATTGATACTAAGCCTTTTTTATTTTTCAACCCATCTCCTCTCTAATATCTATTTTATATTCTTCTTATGGAAATTTTAAGGAAAAATGACAATTATGTTTTATAAATAGAGCCATTCAGGTTCATATAAGCTGAAATATGTCCAGATTCACATGTATTAATGGTAGAATTATATATGAAATCCATGCCTCCAGAACTCTGGGGATTATTCTGACTATATTTGATCTCTGTATTTCTTAATCAGAGACAGGAATAAGGCTTTCATTGATGTGGCAAAAGGGAAATTAATTGATTTTTTTGTCAAAAACGTGTCTGAGTTGCAATTTGTTTAATAAAGATATTAGATGTTAGACTTCTTTCTATTCTTTGAAATTTTCACTTCCCTAAAATTATAATTACACCATTTTCTGGCTGCACTTAAGAGAAGTCCATCTGTAAGAAAGTCTGTGTGCTTCTCCCTCTCTCAGGCACACACACACCTCACACCACTCTCTGCCCCCTCCGTCCTCAACAACTGGTCTCTGCTTTATTTCTGAACAAGTTCCACAGCAATAAAAAATACCTGAATGTTGGTGTTTATGTAAATAGTGTTTTTGTGAAAATACTGGACTGCTGTTTTTTTATTTGCTACTTTAAAAAAATGTATTATTCTTAATTGCTGACACTATTATAGGTGTCTCCCATTTTCCTTCCCTTTGCTCCCCCCTCCACCCAGGCCCCCCCAGCCTTCACCATTGTTGTCTGCGTCCATGGGCCATGTATATATTTGTATATGTTCTTTGGCTAATCTCTTCCAGTCCCCCCCCACCTGTCCTCTGAGATCTGTCAGTCTGTTCCATGTGTCCATGTCTCTGGTTTTATTTTGTTCATCAGATCGTTTCGTGCGTTAGATTCCACATGAGTGAGGTCATATGGTATTTGTCTTTCTCTGACTGGCCTGTTTCATTTAGCATACTGTTCTCCAGATCCAACCATGTTGTCGCAAAGTGTAAGAGTTCCTTCTTTTTTACAGCTGTGCAGTATTCCATTGTGTAAATGTACCACAGCTTTTTCTACCCACTCACTTACTGTTGGGCACTTGGGCTGTTTCCAGATCTTGGTCTATTGTAAATAATGCTGCAGTGAACATAGGGGTGCATATATTCTTTCTGATTGGTGTTTCAGGATCCTTAGGAAACCAAGAAGGTGCACAGCAAAAGAAACCATCAACAAAATGAAAAGGGAGCCCACTGTATGGGGGAACATATTTGCCAATGATATATCTGATAAGGGATTAATTTCCAAAATATATAAAGAATTTATACAACTCAACACCAAGAAGACAAACAATCTTACTAAAAACTGGTCAAAGGACATGAATAGACACACCTCCAAAAAAGACATACAAATTAGAGATATGAAAAAATGCTCAACATCACTAATCATCAGATAGATGCAAATTAAAGCTACAATGAGGTATCATCTCATAGCTGTCAGAATGGCCATCATCAATAAATCAACAAACAGCAAGTGCTGATGAGGTTGTGGAGAAAAGGGAACCCTAATGCACTGTGGGTGGGAATGCAGACTGGTGCAGCCACTGTGGAAAACAGTATGGAGTTTCCTCAAAAAATTAAAAATGGAACTGCCTTTAGACCCAGTGGTCCCACTTCTGGGAATGTATCCTAAGAACCCTGAAACACCAATGAGAAAGAATATAGACTGCCTTTATATAATGCCATACTTTATTTGGGGGATTTTAATAGTTGTTTTGCATTGTTTCTCTTTGTTTTGTTTTGGAAAGATAGAGAACAAAAGCTATCGCCACTAGAAAAGTTGAAGTATCCAGAAGCTTGATAGTGAACTGCCTATAATAACTCTTTCTAAAAGTTTCTTCAGAAAATTTAATACTATGGAATATTTTCTTAAAGTTTGACCATAGGAAGTTGGGGCAACAGTCATTTCCCAAGTAGAATTTCTCCCTGTCCTGTCTTTGTATGTCTGTCTCTTTAGCTGCTACTCAAGGGTATACTGATTAGATGTAACAAAGAATATGGCTTTGTTATGAATATAACCCCCTGAGAAGAAAACTATTTATTGTATAACAGGGGAAAGAAAGTAACTCAGGTTTAGTTGTGTTGCTCTGAGGGTTAGGATTGTCACTTTCATGGATGGTTATTTTAGCCTGTGGGTTTTAATTATCCAAGATAACAATTTTAAGTACCAGTATTAAAGAGCAAGAGAGGTAAAATATTTAAAAGGTGTTTACCATCTATGTAGGGTTAGTGTGGAGATTTAATTGAAGAAGAAGAACTGTTCTGTTTAGGGTGTGAACACATCCCATGGCTATTAACTCTACAGCCATGTTTCCTGTGGTCTGCCACTTATAAATAAGGACTAAGATAGCTTTTAAAGTGGTAATTCTTCTAAATTTTCTGGATTAAATAAGAAATTTATAAATAAAATTCTAAATACAATATAAAAACCAAAAACTAAAACTTAGGTATGCCATATACAATTAAATTAAAAGACCATATGAAATACACAGAAATAAATGATGTGGTTGTGAAAACAAATTAAAATAGGGAAGTAAAAGGTGAGTTAAGTAAAAGGTAACAAATGAGCAAACAAAAGGAATAGACACAGACAGAGGGCTGGAGGGTGCTGCAGGGGTGGAGGGCGGGGGCAAGGCGAGCGGAGGGTGAGATACCTGGGGACGTGGGAGCTAGGCTTCGGTGGCAAGCACATAATGGAGTGTGTGGGACTAGAATTTCAAGTTGTGCACTTGAAATTTATAGAATGTTATTAACCAGTGTTACTTCAGTTTTTAAAGAAAGGAATAAAAGATAACATTAAAGTTCATGAGTACTGGATAAAATAAACCAAAATTTCAATAAAACAAAGAATTGCCGGTATATAACATAGTTAAAGCCAATATCTCAAGAACATAAAGAAATACATAAAAAGTCAGCAGCACAAAACCTGGGCCTTAGAAAACCTCAGATGGAGGCAGATAGGGCTTCCTAGTGGAGTTCCTCAGTGGGAAGTCACCCAGTAGGAAAGTCACTAGACCCCTGGCCTGTCCCCTTAATGGGCTCCCGTATCTCCATTGCCACACAGGCTCTACAGTGCCCAGTTGTGGGGTGCAGAACATGCCCTCTTCTGTAAAGAACCATTCTTGCCCTGCCCTGCCTCTTGGATGTCTACAGGAATAGGTTCCTCCTGAGACATGGGTTAACCTTTGTAAAACATTACTTAACTAGAAAACACGTTTGAAATTTTTGAAATGTATCAGTTTCATTTTTGATGATAAAGATATTTCTTAAGGCTTAAGAAGAACACAAAATTTGCACTCACACCCCCAATATACTGTCAGTGTGATCTTTGGCAAAGTAAGTTTTCTAAGCCTCATTTTCTTATTGCAAGTGAAGATACTGCTCACTGTATAACATTATTATGAGACTGAAATGAGAAAATGTATGTAAAGCACTTAATGCAGTGCCCAACATAATGGGAATAAGCATCTCATGATGTGGTTGGAAATGTTCATTGAAATAATGTAAACTTCCACTTTTTGTTCTGTGATGATTAAGGACATGCAAAATATTGCTTCACGTAGAGAAAAAAATTGCGCAACTTGAATCATTTATCTTGCTCGACATAACTGAAGAGAGATGGAGAAGGCTGGCTGCAGAGATTTCTCTGCTGTCTTCGGTGGTACATAGGGTTATTTAGCCTTCGTCAGTGATGCATTTACACCAGAGTATATAATAACCTAGCAGAAGGCTCTTCCCTAACTCCTTTAAACCTAGCCTCTCCTGAGACACCAAAGATTGCAGTTCTAAAGTCTAAACTTACTTAACTTCAGCTTCCTTGTTTTCCCAGGGTGCATGGTAAAGATATCTGTTTAGCTATGGGCCCTGCTTTTTACTATTATTTTCTTTTTCCAGTCAAATGTTCCATCTTTTTCTGATTTCCACCAACAAATGTATGTAAGGAGTACATTTCAGCCTGTAAAACACTATACTGATATGCCTTATTCTTAAAAGTAACAGAGCACTTTTGTTTTTCTTTGTTTTGCTCTGGCATTGTAGGCACTCTGGTTTCCATTACTGGAGGCCATGATGGCGCCTCAGAAGCTGTCCAGTTCGGCCGCACCTCCCCTACACTCCGAAGGTAAGACCATCAGAGTCCGTCCTGTAGCATCACCCAATGTTTATCTGCTAAAAACTAATGTTGTGATACCTTTCGCAATGTCATATTCTTATCATATCTTAATGAAATTATATTGTAGTGTTGAAAAACTATTGTAGTTTTATTCCTTCCTTTTCATCTTTCAGATTTAATGCTTTCCGTGGCACCAGTTACATTATTTGTCTTGAATATTAGTAGCTTTGCAGTAGTCAACTTTAAAATACCAAATTGCCCTTGGTTAGCTAAATTTCTAGGAGGCTATATGAATCCACTGTTTTCCACTGATTTCTAGGAAAAATCAAAAACTCTTATTTTAAACTAACCAGAGTATCAACATTTTATTTCAACAGCTCTGAAATCTTTGACCATGCAAGTTCTAAACAGCATGGCAGCATTTATTGCTCTCCCATCAATCTTGCAAAGAATCTTACAGGTGAGTTAAAAGAGGGGTAAATTCACTGTTGATCAAGTTCAACTAACATTAGTTATGTATAAATGACAGCAAATTGGGCTAATGGTTAAATGTGTCTCAAGCACACTGCAGCTAATTTTGGCATGAGCTACGTATCTAATTTATGACTCTCACCTGACACTGTCCTACTGCTCCGGTGGTATGAGTTTGCTTGGACCATGCGTGCAACCTTCAATGAGGGCATGCAGCCCTCACATGTTCAGTTACCCAGGGATTCAGGTACTCAAGCTTCCCGTCGGTGTGCTAACTGGGAAAGAATCACTGTGATTTCCAGTTGCTTATACTTTTCAGATCAAAAAGGAGAACCTAGAAATTATGTCCACATAGGCATTTCTTAGTCATTGGTTGTTACTTATGTTTTCTAACTCATCCTAAAACTTTATCTCCAAAACTCATCCCCTGCTCTAGATTCTAGCTGGTTTTATACCTAGAGCTTTTGTAGGAAACATCATTCCAGCCTGTTTTCTTCAATAAAAAGTTCTGAACCTTTCTAACTTCACCAAAAGGAGAACACTAAAAATACATTAAGATATATTTTTAGAAAAATC
The DNA here is from genome assembly GCA_004027735.1 of Carollia perspicillata. Taxonomy (NCBI): domain Eukaryota; kingdom Metazoa; phylum Chordata; class Mammalia; order Chiroptera; family Phyllostomidae; genus Carollia; species Carollia perspicillata. The sequence goes on along the minus strand of PVKM010009890.1, from coordinate 23,116 downwards.
TGTGAACATTCTTAGGGAAACAGCAAGAATTATCCTTAGAGTCCATTTTGTCTTCCTTCACTTCGTGCAGTATGGAGACACACACACGCAGAAAATCAAAGGGTGACATGATGCCATTGTTCTTCATAATTTTCCAGTGATTTTTGTCCCATCAAGAAGGTCCCTGTCGGCTCACTTCTAAGTCTTTCCCCGCTCTTCTTCCCATCTGGGGTCAGGCAGCTGGGCCTTTGCCCGTGAAGACTGCTGCAGGCTGTAGTCTCCCTCTGCGTAGCACCTCATCATTCAGGGTGTCTCTTTACACAGACTGTCTCATCTGATCCTGGTCATGCGTTGAACAATTCTTTGATATGGACTACTCTTCTTATATCCATTTTAAAGTACATTAGTCATAAGGTTTTTAATCATAGATCAAGTAATATTTTCATAAGGCAGGAATACTTTAGTTCACCAAGTAGATTAGAAAAAAAATGAAATCCTAAAGCCAAAAATGGCTTCTCTCTGAGTATATTCATTTTACGTTATGTTGAGCTTGAACCACACTTTCTGATACATAAATTATAATAAATAAAAGTCTAATTTTCCCTTGGCAAAAGCATATGTTTTTTATCCTATATTTTAAAATTCATATTCTTGAAGGCTTTTGATATTTGAAAATCTTCACTTTATTTTGAGTTATACTGGCAGTCCTTGTAATTGTATTCTTATTTTCTACCCTCAGTGGTTAACTCCCACCAATTAGGAGGGTATGCTAGTTCTTAAATTCTTTATTGCACATCTGTGATTACTGTAATAATAACGCTATCTTATATTTGTATAGATTTTTATTTTTTCAAGGTGCTTTCACAGATGCTATCTCATTTAAAGCTATCTCTTGAGGTAGGTAGGGCTACTATAAAAATTACTGTTGATGGAGGGTGAAACTCAAGGATAGTCTCTTACCTCTTAATTTATGCTCTTTCCCATTATATAAGCTTTTTCATTTGTTTCAGTCCCTGGTCTTTTGGAGAGTTAATTTTTAGTTAGTTTATTAATTACATGTTACCCTGGTTAGTCATTACCTATATGGATGAAAGGCAATTCTTGCCCTAAACAGCTCTTATTAGACAAATAGAAAATGTTCTGATTTAACTGTTCGTAGGGCTCTGATCAAACAGCAGTGGCCACCTCTAAGAATCACGCGCTCTGAAGTCCACGTAGGGTAATTGCCCTTTTACATCCCTCCACGTTCAGCCCTTGAGCTGACAGCAGGAACAGCCACGTGAAGGCGTGAGCCTGCCCCCTGGCTCCCCCTGATGCATTCAGTGTAGGCAGTCAGCCCAAGCAGGGCCAATCAGTGCACTTTACTGGAAATTTTAGAACTGAACGTAAGAAAGACAAATAAGTCTCCCTTCAGGTCTCTGGATTATATAAGGTACAGTGTTAGGAGCTGACAGTGACTACTTTTCCATCATACGAAATAATCTAGTGAAGAAAGTAATTAACCTGCAGAGAAGGAGAAGAATGAAGCAGACACACAAAGAGGACAGTAGACAAGATACATGGAGAAGAGAGAAAATACAAGACGAGGACTCAAGACACTGGGGGAGGAGACAATGGAGAGAAAATCCTGATGGTAGTTGAGTCCTTCATTGTAGTTCTTAAGGCTTATTTGCATTCCTTTGCTTGGATCCTTGAAACACCCCAGTACCTTTACAATAATTACCTGTTTTGAGTAAGTTAGAATGAGTTGGGTTTCTGAATACATATTGCCAAAGGAGTCCAAATATAAGTATATATTTGAAACAGATGGGAGAATTTGGAAAGATTTCCTGGAGGAGATGTCTGAAATGAATCTTAAAGAGGCTAAAGGAATCAGGGTACAAAGGAAATAGGACTTTTCTAAGCAGAGTGAACTATATATATACTAAGAATTTGAGGTAAAACATGATACATATGGGTAGTTGTGTTTAAATATTGGGTTGGCCAAAAAGTTTGTTTAGTTTTTTTTAAAATAAAATAAAAGACACATTTTTTCACTTTCCCCAATTACTTTATTGATTTGGATATTTTGAGTATGTCAGCTGTCTCCCACTCAATTGATTTTTCTCAGTGTCTCAGTGTGATCACTATCAACTTCAACTGGCCTACCCAACTGTGGAGCATCGTCCTGCGAAAAATCTCCAGCACGAAACTTCGCAGACCACCTTTGACACGTTCGATCAGTCACAGCATCTCCCCCATACCCTTCACAAATCCTTTTTTTGCATTTCAGTTGCATTTTTACCTTTCTTGAAATAACAAAGCATAATATGCTGAAAATGTTGTGTATTTTCTTTCATCTTCAATATTAATATGGCTATACAAAAGTTCACCAATTTTGATGTCTTTTAAATGCACAGTGATATGACAGCTGTCACAGTACAGCCTAACAAAATTGTTTCAAGTGAAGTTAAAGACAACTAAGCGCTTACTAGAGCCATCTTACGGAAAAAAACCAAGTGAACCTTTTGTCCAACCCAATATTCTTGGAACACAGGACAAGAATAAAGATGAGTCCGGGAGCTAACACTCGACAGACAGGCAGGGAATGTGCCCTTAATTTCCTCATGAACTGTTGTAAGGACTATAGATTTTAAACAGAGCAACAATGGAATGAGGTTTCTCTTTAAAAAGATTGCTTAGCCTATGTTATACAGAATAAATTGGAAGGGATCGAGGCTGAAGGCATAGAGATACTAAGAATAAAATAGGTACTCAAAGCTTTTTAATTGAGTTACATAGAACGGATGGTAGAAAATGAATTTGGAAATTACTTAGTGGATAGAATCCACCTGACTTTTGGCATTTTAGATACAGGGTAGGAGTGTCAAACTCATTTTCACCGGGGGCCACATCAGCCTCGTAATTGCCTTCAAAGGGCTAAATGTAATTAATTGTAGGACTGTATAAATGTAACTTCCCCTTAACAGTTAAATGGGAGCTTGGTGCTGCCGCTGAGTAGAAACAAGGTGCCGGGCCGGATAAAACAAGGTGGAGGGCTGGATTCGGCCTGCAGGCCTTGTGTTTGCCACCTGTGATGTAGGGGAATCCAAGAAGAATCCAGGTGATCCCCCGATCAACTTCACATGGCTGACAATGAGCAGGTGGGGGGCTGGTGATAAAAGACTGGAGTTTATAGGAAGAGGTAAGAAGTAGATATATAGTCTTGGGAGTCATCCACAGAGAAGTAGTAAATTCTTGAAACTTGATGAACTTTAGGAGGAAGTGAGTTAGGGAGAAAAGAAGGCCAACAGTGGGGTTCTAGGAAATGCCTAAGAATCAGAATAGTTTTATTTCCTATTAATACAAAAGGACCTTGGAGATAAGATTATACATTGCCTAGTACTCCACCACCATAACCTAGCCCAGAGGCACATGACATATAACAGCTACTCCATAAATATTTCTAGAGTAAATAAAAGTCAAGGATGGAGGTATTCCACTTCTGGCCAAGATGGAGTAACAGAGACTGGATTTACCCTCCGGCTTGAAACAAACAAAAAATGTATGAAATAGTTTTAAAAAAACTGGATATCAGGCAATAAACGATAGTGATTCCTAAGAGACAGGAAATAAACAAGGTGAGCCCTGTTTGCTGCAGCTTAATGATTTGAGTTTCCAGGCAGTAGCTTGGGAAGAAGGATCCCAAGCAGTTTCCAGCATTCTCATTGATTTAAGGAAGTTAAGCTGTAAGTCAAGAGAGACCAAGGTGACCAGAGTTTGCAGGGCAGGTACCAGGAGAGAATCCTGGAAATGTGCAGAAAGATGCTCCAAACTTGACTTGAGGAAACTACCTAAGCCAAGGAGAGAATCACCTGAGAGGATTAGAGGGACTAGCCCTCACATCACACAGGGCCAACAACAGGGTCCTTCCCGTCGGTGAAGACCAGAAGACCTCATATTTCACAGACCATGGGGAAGAGTGCGCAGCGGTTCTCAACAGTGGGAAACAGCCCTAGGTTAAACACAGCTCAAGTCATGCTTTACAAATCCTCACAGCAAGATGACCTGAAAGGATTCAATTGTTTTCACGTATAATTTAACTGCACTCCCGAACAAAGCTTAGAAATACTTTCAGGAATACAAAAATATTCAGGTCCCAACAGTGTAAAATTTACAGTGTATAACATTGAATCAAAACATATCAGGTATGCAAAGAACCTGGAAAATGAAACCCAGATATGACATGGGTATTAAAATTAGCAAGTAAGAATACCAAAACAAACCAAAAAAAAAAGGTTAGTGAATTTGAATACCTTGTAATACAGACTATCCAGAATGAAACATTTTAGAGTAAAAAGATTCAGAAGAAAATGAACCACAGTATCAAGCTCTGGAACAGTCAGCTGTGGGACACTTTCAGGTGGTCCAAAATCTGTGTACTAGGGGTCCTGAAAAGGGAGTCGGAGCAGAAAAAATATTTGAAGAAATATTATCTGAAATTTTTCCAAATTTATTGAGAACTGTTAGTACACAGATAAATAACCCCCAAATCAGAAAACATTATGAAAACTACAAGGCACATGAAAATTTCTTAAAATCAATGATTAACAGAACAGCTTAAAAGTAACCGGAGAAACAAAGGAGTCAGAGGAACAGAAATAAGGACAACAGCAGATTTCTACTGAACACTTTTAACTACTTTGACCTAGTTGAGATTTATGTATTGATTAGAGCAGCAGAATACACATTGTTCTCAAGCATATGTGGAACAGTCACCAAGACAGACTGTATTCTGAGCTACAAAACAATAAATCCAGTGCTTCAGATTTTAACCATCTTAATAGGTTTGCATTTGCATTGTTTTAATTTGCAGTGCCCTAACGAATAATGACGTTGAGCATCTTTTCATGCGCTCATATGCCATCTGTATATCTCCATTAGGAGGGTGTCTGTCTAGTTCTTTTGACCACTTTTTAGTTGGGTTGTTTTGTTGTTTGTTGAATTTTAAGAGTTGTTTGTATGTTCTTCGTGCAAGTCCTTCATCAGATATGTGTTTGGAAATACTTTCTCCTAGCTTGTCTTCATTCTCTCCAACATGTCTTTCACAAAGCGGTTTTAAAATTTTAATGCAGTCCAACTTTTCCCATTTTTCTTTCATGGATTGTGCATTTGGTGTTGTATCTAAAAACTCACCACTAAACCCAAGGTCACCTAGACTTTTTTCCCACGTTATTTTCTAGAAGTTTTTGCATTTTACATTTTATGTCTTTGACACATTTTGAGTTAATTTTTATGAAAAGTGTAATGCCAGTGTCTAGAATCATTTTCTGCATATGGATGTCCAGTTGTTCCAACACCATTCATTGAAAACACACTGTCCCTTTCTCCATTGAATTGCCTTTGCACAGTTGACTGTATTTAAGGGGGTCTATTTCGGGAGCTGTGCTCTTCTGCACTGACCTATTTGTCTGGTCTTTCACCAGCACCACACTGTCACAATCACTGTAGCTTCATAGTACATTTCGAAGTCAGGTAGTGTCCTCTGACTTTGTCATTCTTCAATGTTATGTTGGCTATTTGGGGTCTTTCATCTTTCCATATAGTAACTTGCTGACATTTCAATTGAAATCGTTTTGTCTGTTTTTGGTATTAGGGTAATGCTGGCTTCATAGAATGAGTAAGGAAGTGTTTCCTCTGCTTCTGTTTTGGGAACAGATTGTAGAGTGTTTACACAATTTCTTCTTTAAATGATTGGTAGGATAAACCAGCAAAACCATCTGGGTCTGGAGTCTTCTGTTTCAGAAGGCTATTATTTATCGATGCAGTTCTGTTCAGAGATGTAGATCTATTCAGATTATCTATTTCTTTTTTTAAATTTATTTCTTTTTGTATAAGTTTTGTTAGACTGTGTCTTTCAAATAACTGACCCATTTCATTTAAGTTGTCAAAGGCTTCAACCAGGAATTTTTATGTACCTAAGTGTGTTTTTTTTTAAATCTTTCCCCTTGTCATCTTTCTTATCAGTTCCAGAATTTAAACCACTTTAAAACTACTCCACTACAATATTTCCTGTTCTAGCATGGTGCCTAGAACATCCCACATTTTGCCATGTATAATGCATACTTTTTTAACCCAATTTTTGAGGGAAAATAAGAATGCACATTATATATGGGTAGTACCTGAAATACCTTGTATCTGTCTGTTCATGTGTCTTGTAATTATTTGTTATATAATTTTTTGTACCATAATATGTTCAGAAATAAATGGTAAAGTTCTTCTATAATACAACAAACAGGTATCTAAATGTAAATAAACAAATAATTGAATTAAAAAATTAAAATGAAAGATTTTGTTCTGGAAATTTTTGGCCAGAAATGTGGGAACACATGATATGTGGCAAAATACAGTATATAGTCAATAAATACTAGTGGCTCAGTCACCTGATGTCCTTGATAGTTCTCAGCAGTTTGTAAACGTACTTTATTTCCTTTGTTCTCTGTGTCCATTAAGCTGGGGGAAGTAGCAGAATCCTCCCGTTTCTCAAGAGGAAAGTGCCTTAGTTTACTCACTTACTGAGTGTGCACAGCTGCAGTGTTACCCCAGGTTTTCTGACTCCAAACGTTAGATCTTTTCTCTTTTCCCTAACACCAGCCCTAGTGTTTCCCAGACCCACCGGGCTTTATTAGGTGTCCCAGGGAGAAATAGGAGTAACAGTTATTTAGATGCACAGTTGCTTAGATATTTATAGTATTTTTTTTTCAGAAGAGATGTTCACATGATGAGAGATCCTCAGAGATCTACTTGACCTCTAAATATTCATTCAGACTGATGCCTGGCATCTGAATTGTACGGATCTATTTTATGAAAATTGGATGATAAGTTAGTGAATGTTTTTAAGGGACCATATTTATGTTATGTACATTGTCTTCACTGCCTGCTTTTATTGATCTTCACTCTGGCAAGAGCGAAGTGATTCCTGGCTCTGGCCAGCTCTTTATGGCTGGCTGTCTCACTGAGGGGGTTGAAGCAAACAAATGATTTGTATGCTAACCTGCTGAGGACATTCATGTTTTAAAGTAGTGCTTGGTTAGTAAAAACCTTAATGTCAAAACAGACCGCATACATGCTACAATGGGTACTAAAAAAACAATAGGGCAAAAGTGGTTATCACATCTTTCTAATGTGTTTTTTAAACAAAACTAGTTTATGTAAAGTACCCAAGTCTGCTCTCCTTTTATAGTTTACAGGAAAAGTCTAAGGGAACACCTCAGTAGTTATTTATTACTGAAGAATCTGGCCAACATCTTTGGGAAATAATTTGAAAAGCTGGTGGGTTGTTTGCTTGCTGCGCACTAAGCTCCGAGCTTTCTTTTGCATTCTATAATTCATTTGTTGTCTCAGCATGAGGTAATTTTCATGATTTTGCCTTTAAATTATGCGTATTAAAGTGAAATGTACTGATATAAATATAGACCTGACATAGAAAAGATTTCTTCTTACTAGAATTTAACCTTTTAAAGACCTCTTTATTCTCTATGTTAGAGCTATATTAGTGCATTGGATATGCATATTATAGTAGATATTATAATGGTTTTTTATAAGAAGGTATTAAACTGTTTATTGATATTTTGAGAAATAAGTGTATTTATTAAGAGCTTGACCGAAAGTATAATTGAGTATAAGTTCAGAAGCTTTAACATGAATTTTCTTTTTATGCAAAGAACATGAAAAGAAAAATCTGTCTGGTGGGTGTATGGCCTGAATGGTTTCTCTAGTGAAGAGTTAGTCTGAAATATCTATAGTCTTGCTTTTTACGAATGGCCCGCACATTTGACAGGTGTCTGTAGCTCCATGATACAGTCTCTAGCTGTGAGACCAAACATCTCCCCACTAAACCGAAGTGAACTGTTCAATCCCAGACTCGTAAACTTGTTCATTCACACACAAATGTATAGTTATTCTCTACCTTTGATCTCTGTTGGTGTCAGAGACCAGGACCAGTGGTAGACCATCTTGTGCCGCTCTAGAACAATGGAAAACACTGAAAACTGATCCTAGAAACCGCAACCACCTAGTCTTCAAAGAGCCATCATCAGAGCCTAGAAGAGAAAAAGAAGCAAATCCTAAGCCTATATTGTGCGAGAGCAGGAAGACAAAGTTTCTTCTCATGTTTCTGAGCCTTCCTTCTAAGTTTTCCTGATTAACTGCTTTTTGTTTTTTTTTTTCTTTCTTAACATCTGAACTCACAGTTACTCTTATTACACCAAGATTTGAAAAACTTCTACTCCCTAAGAAATAACCAGAAATGTTACCTATACCCTCCTGCAAACATTGGTTTGTCATTTAGTTATCTGTATCAGTTACCCATGTTATCCAGCAGACACTACTTTATTAGTTTATGTGTCCGTCCTTGGGAGTGCAGTACTGTGTGTTAATTAAAACCGTGGTTTCTGAAGTACCTAGACTCAAATCCCAGCTTATCTGTTTAATAGTTTCGTATCTTAGAGAATTTTACTTAACCTCTCTGAGCCTGCATATCTTCATTTATAAATGTTCTGGAGGAGATTTAGTGATATGGTGCATAGCAAGAATTTAGCACAGTATTTGCATTTGCTGTCCACTTACTAAATAGCAGCTACTTGCATCTTTACTGTTTAGTTGGATTCCCGTTTAGCATGGAAGGGTCATTGATGTCATACATAACCTCAGAGTGAAGTAATAGACTTGATACACTTATTTATTAGCAAAAAAACTTATTATAATTCCCAGCCTAGCCAAAAATGCAGAAAAATGAGCACACAAATATGCTGATGGAGATAAAAATTGCATAATACAACTTTTAGGAAGAGCAATTAGGTAGTATATGTAAGTATCCATAAAAATGCTCTTTGAGTCAGAAATTCCCTTTCTAGAAATCTTCTCTAAAGAAGGGATTTCAGGCCAAAATTTGCAGCCACTAACATTTGAGAATAGTAGGAAGGATTTGGGGGTGGGGCTGAGGGATGAGGAGGGAAATGAATGTCCAACAACAGAGAATGGTGGAAGAACATACAGAGTGACACATAATTCATACTTTGTAGCAATTATGAAATATTTGATGATATGGGAAACTGCTCACAATATACTGTTGAGTAAAAAATAAATTAATAAAAGTATTATGTGAAATACTCAACTTTGTACACTAAGAAATATATTCCTTTCTCTCTCCTGTTCTCTCGTTCCCCAGAAACAAAATTGAAAGAATATACATCAAAATATCAAATGTGTTTATCTCTGGGTAGCTGGATTTCATTTTTTGTTTTATTTTTGTACACTTTAGTGTTTTCCAAATTTTATGTAACAAGCAAGTTACTTTGCAAATCTTATGCAAAAAGCAGTGGAGGGAAGATTGGGTGTCTGGGTACCTATTGTTTATTAGTAGTGACTTTATTGATAAAAAGCTTTGAAAAACTGATCCATAAACTGATCTCCTAAATTGAAGTCTTGTCTCGTAAACTGAAGCAATTTAGTTGGTTTGGGCTAAGAGGTGGTCAAATGTGCGTCTCAGAAGGCGTTGTTATGATAGATTCTGAGTATTGGTGAGTACATTGGTTTTGATGTAACAGATAAGTAAGAGCTTAAAGAGGGAGAGGAAGCTTCTTGCAGAAATAAAACAGAGTGAAATTTAATTCGACTTGCAAAGAAGACTGTTAAGCAAAGGGCCTGGACCATTTAAATTTTATTTATTTTTCCAAAATATTTGTCATGGCCAGAGGGAAACCAATGTACATTTCCAGTGGAAGGTTAACGAAGAATATTTTGTGGCTGTAGAAAAATACTTAAGAGCACTTGGCTTTTTCAGATAACTTATATTTTAAAGTAATTTTAAAATACTAAAGACAGAATTATAATTTTTACAACTTTTTAGGATCCAGTTTATGGAAAAGGAAAACTTGGAGAAATCCAGGGACTTATTCTGGGAATGTTGGACACCTTTAACTATGAACAAGTAAGCTATTTAAACAAAATTCTTTTAACCTCACCCAGGTTCATGCTCATTGATTTTAGAGAGAGGGAAAGGCTGGGAGAAAGAAAGGGAGAGAAACATTGATGTGAGAGAGAAACATCAGTCAGTATCCTCTTGGGGGCATCTGGGCATGGCAGATACAGTGCCTGCTTTTTTAATGATCAGAGAGAAGAAAAAGAAACATGTGGTGACAGAGTTTTTCTTAGGGTGTTGTAAAAACGGCAGTTTTGCTCAACATAGCGCTGTGAAGCCAGTACCCTGGCAAGCACAGACTGTGTGTCAGCAGAAGGAAAGCTGAGCGCAAGGCAGAAAATTTTTGTGGACTTCAGAACTTTGGAAGACGAGGAAAAGATGGGGTTGACTAGAAAGACTTATGTATGATTCTAACAGACCATTAGAACGAAAAGTTCTGCATTACAGATAAAGTTAAGGGGCTAGGCTATGTAGCAGGGAGAATGGTCAGTTTATTTTCTCCTTGGGGTTGACAGAGAAGAACTCAACTGTACATCTAAACGATATGATATATATGAATGTTGAGAATTAGTTACAGTGTGAACACAATACTGTATAAGCACTTAGAGCCTTAAAAATGACTTAATGTGATAGCTGTGAAAATGTCTTTATGTGACTCAGTGGCAGATGTCACAGTCTTGAGCAGATTCAAATGACCTGTAAATGCTGATCAGGAAAATGTGATCTCTCTGCCCAAGGGAGGTGAAAACCGAGTAATGGCCATTAGCTTTTCCAGGGAAAGGTTATGTGAAATATTGCCACTGGTGCAGTTTCTGTTTTAAAAACTCAGCGATATTTTTGTTATTTGTTTTAACACTTCAAGCCATTCAGAGAGAACTTACTTTATACATGTAATAAATAAATAGATTTGGGTTTATCTAATCATTTAAAAGTCATCAGTATTAAATTAAGTCACAGAAAGGCTAAGCACACATTTCTCAGTAGAAACCAGTAACGGCCTTTTAATAATTACTTTGAGAACCTTAATGTCCATACTGGTCATTAACTCTGAACATTAAAGTTAACCACTTAATTTGAAGTTTTTTGATGACTGTTTAAATTCATGCCTTCATAGTGTATTTTAATTTCTGTCATTTGTGGTTGAAAACTAAACAATTGTTACTGCCTATTCATTCCCTCTATCTCTTTCATTTTATAAACCATTCCTTGTTTGTTTTTTGGTTTGGTCTTTCCTAGACCCTGCTAGAAACAACTACTAGTCTTCTAAACCAAGATCTCCATTGGTCACTGTGTAACCTGAGAGCCTCAGTCGCCCGAGGACTGAATCCCAAGCAGGATTACTGTTCCATATGTTTGCAGCAGTACAAGAGACGCCAAGAAATGGTTGATGAAATTATTGTCTTTAGGTAAGAGAGAGAAGGAAATTTTACGTGTATGATGTGTGTGGGTATACATGTATGGTTTTACCAGGTAGGAATACATGTGAAACGCAGCCTCAGTCAATCATTTTAGCAACAGATAAAACTCTTATAGACCTTACATTCTGCATGGGAGTCAGGAGGAATGGGTGTTAGGGTGATCAGGCAGTAAATAAATACAGAGTAACAAGAGCTATGAGGAAAAATAAAGCATAGACAAGGGAATGGAAGGATGAAGTGATGAAGTGTTCAGGGTGAGAATGTTATTTTAAGACAATATAATAAGGAAAAACTTCTCTAAGGAAGTGATACTTTGAGCAGAATGAGAGAGGTAGGTGTGAAGGCTCAGAATATATTTTACAGGTAGAGCTAACTTGCCGATGTATACGATGTAGTGTGTGAGTTGCCCGAACAACTGGATAAATAAGGTACCATTGTCTAAGATGAAGAAGAGCGGGTGTGAGGAGCTGGGGAGATCAAGAGTTCTGTCTTGGAGATGTTAGGTTTCAGATGGCCAGTAGACATCCAAGCAGGGATGTCAGGTAGACAGTTCTTCTGGTCAGAAACCTGGAGACATCCTGGAAATATAAATTTAGAAACTGACAGCATATAAATGATATTTTTTAAAAAGATGTTATTGATTTATCTTTAGAGAAATGGGAAGGGAAGAAGGAAGAGAAGGAGAGAAACATCAGTGTGTGGTTGCCTTTCACACACCCTCTACTGGGGACCTGGCCAGCAACCCAGACATGTGCCCTGACTGGGAATTGAACTGGCAATCCTTTGATTTGCAGCCCGGCACTCAATCCCCTGAGCCACACTAGCCAGGGTGCATATAAATGATATTTAAAGCCACAGTGCAAAGAGAGAAGAAACTTAGTATTAAAGTGGAAGGTTTGATCTCAAGAGCAAAGACAGCCCACCTAGAATACATGGATACAGAAATATAAGATAAACCCTGTAACCAAAGTTCTTGAGTTCAAATCCTAACTTTTTTACTTACTAGCTGTGAGACTTTGACAAGTAACTTAATCTCTTTACATCTTAGTTTTCTCATCTGCAAACTGGGATGATAATGATACTGCTTCCTAGGGTTTTGTGAAGATTAAATGAGATAACTCATATAAGGCATTTGTGTCATGGTGACATATAGTAAGCTAATACCATGTGTGTTAGCTGCTGCTATTACAGACGAGGAAGAGTGGTAGACTTGGTGGTAGGAAAGGGAAGTAGTTCTCATCACACGAAGAGCCCATTTATTCAACAGATGTTTATTGAGTACCTACTGTATGCCAGGAACTGCTTGAGGGGATAGGGTGCAGTATGAGTGAAACAAAGGATCTGCTCTCATGGAGGTCACATTCCAGTGGCAAGGGCAAACAAGTAAAACGCCAGACAGTAACTACTATGGGGAAAAATAAAACATGTTAAGTGAGACACAGAGCGTTTGCAGGGAGAAAGATATTTTATATAGAGTAGTCATGGAGAGCCTCACTGTTAAGGTGACTTGTGAATAGAAATTTAGAAATTGTTAATAAACATATAATTAATAATTACCGTGAACTAAATGTAACGTAGTATAAAGGAAAGAGAATGTTTGGAGCTACCAATTTATAAAGAGTAGTTAGGGAACATCTCACTATTTAAGTGACATTGGATCAGAGACCTAAAGGAAGTGGCGGTGCAGCCTCAGGGAGAATGCCTCAGGCGGAGCGTCACCAAGTGCAGAAAGCAGGAGGCAGGCACGTGGTGGGCTTATTGAAGGAGCAGTGAGTGAGTAGGTGAGTGCTGCCTGAGCAGAGTGAAGGAAAGGAATGATGGTAAGAGCTGACTTCAGAGGAGAGGGAAAATTATGTAGGAACTGCGTGATTATAAAGAATTAAACCTTTAGCCCAGGCTCAGTTGATTGGAGCATCATCCCATACACCAAGAGGATACAGGTTCAATTTCCAGTCAGGGCACATACCTAGGTCGTGTGTTCAGTCCCCAGTCAGGGCACATGTACAGAAGACAAACGAATGGATGTTTCTCTCTCTCTCTCTCTCTCTCTCTCTCTCTCTCCCTCTCTCCCCCCTCCTTTTTTCCTTTCCTCCCTCCCTCTATCCCTTCTTCCCTTTCTCTCTCTGAAAGTAATGAAAAAATGTTCTTGGGTGGGGATAAAAGAAAAAGAATTAAACTTTTACTCTGAGATGAGAACACATTGGAAGATTTTGAAGATAGGATTGACGCTCTCTGACCCATGTCTTAAGGATCACTTGGTGCGTTGAGAATGGACTATAGAAAGACAAGGGTAGAAGTAGAATGATCAGTTAGGCTATTGCAGTAGTCCAGGCGAGGGACAGCCCAAGGTAGTAATGATGAAGTAAAACATGGTGAGATTCTGGACATGTTCTGAAGGTAGAGTGGACAAGATTTGTTTCTTGATTGGATATGAGGTGTGAGAGAAAGAGAATAATCAAGGATGACTCCAAAGTGTTTGGCCTGGGAAACTGGAAGAATGTAGTTGCCATTTATTGAGATGTGGAAGATTAGATGAGAGCATGCAATGAGGGTGGAGTGGGGTGAAAATCAAGAATTTTGGACATGTTAAATTGAAGTCCATTAATATCCCGAGGAGAGTTCTTGAGGAGACAGGTGGATGGGATTTAGGAGAAACGTCTGGGCCAAAGACATAAATTGCACATTTACTGGCATGTAGGTGGTATTTTAAAACTATGGAACTGGAACGAATCACTAAGGAGAAAGGGTAGATGCAGAAAAGGAGAATATAGAGGAGAAAGACTATAGAAGGGAAAGGTTATATATAGAAAGAGAAAGACTATACAAACTGCAGAAGAGAAAAGGTTTGACTTCCCAGGCAGTCCAGCATTGCAGTGCGGAGAGATGCGGGGGAATCAGAAAAGATGGCAGTTACATTCCACACTCATGAGAGGAGGCTCGTTTGTTAACTTAATGTAATCAATAGGGGATTTCTTACAGGAACAGGGTAAGAACTTACTGTTGCGCTGATGTTTTTGTTACTGCTTAATCAAATCACAGCTTTGTCTTGAATTTGATGAGGCAGACCACTTGTGTTATTATCCAGCTACTTATATAATTATGATTTTCCCCAATTGACTTCCTTTCAAACTGTCTAAAAGTATAGTTTGAGAAATGAACAGAAGTTTAACTCATCCCCCAGGTGGTTTGTAGTCAGAGAACTGTGATTCTGTTCTTACTAACAGCTTAAGTATACAATTATGTGAGTCTGGCTTTTAGCAACGAGTTTATTCCCTTTCTTATTTCTTAACCTATACAACCATTGGTGCATTTCAGCATATCAGAAATCTTTACCACTTATAAACACACTCCAACACAGCTTATGTGTATGGGTTTTATGATATGAAAAATGCAAATTGATTGCCTTCATTTTGCAGCTGTGGCCATTTGTATCACTCATTCTGTCTGCAAAACAAAGAGTGCACCACAGAAATCGAGGGGCAAACAAGATGGACATGCTACAAATGCAGCTCAAGTAACAAAGTAGGAAAACTAAGTGAAAATTCCTCTGAAATCAAAAAGGGAAGGATAACTCCATCACAGGTAAGACTTGTTTTCATGGCAAAATGGTGATGGTCTTTTCTTACAGATGTCTTGTAGGCCTGTCCTCATTGTTTTCAGGTCCTGTAGGGTTCAGCAGTTTGCCTGATGGGTATCTAGTGCAATGAATATTCAGTCCTACTCAGAGGAGGAGAGGTTCTCCTGTGTGTCCAGCACTGAAGAACAGATTTGAGATCAACAGAAGCCATTTCTGCCCTTCACAAAGCTTGAGACCTATTTGAATAGAGAGATGTGCGCACATCAGCTTGCGTAAGATGCCTCGACAAAGTAAGAGGCCAACAAGCCCAAATGCTGTGGTGCTAATGAGTAGCTAGGGGCCAAAGCGTTGCAGAGGTATCACTTTTAAGTAGGGCTCATGGACAAGGTACATACACAGGTGCTCGGTGCATGGTTTTCTCAGCTGGGTAACTTCGAAGAACTCGATGCAGCAGTGTTCATGTGAGGAATTTTCATTGCCCTTGGAGTCTGACGAGTAGACTAGATACAGTTTTATTCATTTTATATGCTTCCTTTTTTTTTTCTTCTTAAGCAGGCAGTAGAGCAGAGTTTGAACTCTACTGCTTAATGGCTTTTGGGAGACCAGGACTTAACAACAGGGGGGGCCCAGTGTGGAGGAGGAGTTGTTACTGGGGCTACGACTTCATCACTGTGCTGTTCTCAGTTTACTTCCTCTTCAAAGTGAGAAGAACTGTCACTTGTGCCGTTTCCTGCTCTTCCCCGTGTGCCGCCCCATCCTGTAGTCACCCTTCATATCACATGGTGCAGAGTTGGACTGTTTTCTGGTCTTCGTTTTATCAGCTTTCAGTGTTGCATCAGAGGCAGATCCAAGAAAACCCCCTTACCTAGTTTCTCTGAGACGACAGTTCGGAGTTTCTCTACTCCAGTGGCAGGCACACATTTATTTACCCACCCATTTGATGTGGAGCAGTGTGTCGGGCACTGTGCTAGGTGTTGGGCGTACAGCAGTAGACAAGACATTTGCCTCGTGGCGTTCATGATGAATGCAATTAAAATCAGGTGTTGAGTAAGCGTTCTCAAGTTCTTTCTGACACTCATTCTGTCAATTCAGTTCTGTCGCTACCTACCAGAAGAAAGTTGGCATCTGACTCCCCGGGTGTAAGAGTTCATTTCTGTCAAACTGTCCTCACTTCAGACTCCAGGCCCAGAGTGGGTGTCCACGTTACCCACATTCAGATCTGACTGGGCAAATTCAGGGATTCCTGTGATACCGCCTCCCTTGCCCAGGTTCAATAATTCACTAGAATGGCTCATAGCACTTAGGAAAACACTCTGCATTTACCTGTTTATTATAAAGGATACAACGCAGAAATAGCCAGATGGGAAAAATGCGTAGAGTGAGGTATGGGGGGAAGGGCACTTCTATGCCTTTCCCCAGCACACTACCTTCTTAGTAGTACATCAGCGTGATCACCAGCCCAGAAGCTCTTTGAGCCTCATTTAGGGGGGTCTATGGAAGTTTTATTATGTAGTCATAATTGATTAAATCATTGGCCATAGGTGATTAACTCAATCTCTAGCCCTCTCCCCTCCCCAAAGGCAGGGGGCAGGAGAGGATGGGTCAGGGTAGAATTTCCATGGCCTGATCTTTCTGGTGACCAGCTGCCTTCTGAAGCTATGTCAGGGTCCCCAGACATCCATAATCTCATTAGCATACAAAAGGCACTCTCATTACATAGATCTCAAGAGTTTTAAGAACTATGTGACAAGAACCAGGGACAAAACCAAATTTTTAAAAAAATTTATCACAAGTACTTGTAGATGAATATACTGTAAGAGCAGATAACCAATAGATATGATGTAGACATGGGAGATCACGGAAGGCTTCCTCAAAAATGCCATGTTAGCTGCCCCTGAAGAAAAAAAAGAAGTAAGCTAGAGAAGTTTAAGGGGAAGGGTAGGCAGGAGGAGGAGTGTACAGGCAGAGGGAACAAACATAGCTTCTCTGCTGTGAAGTGGAAAAGAACGTGGAACTAGACATGGAGAGTGATGGAATCTAGAGGGTGGAAGACAGTAGTATGGAGTACTGCTGCTGAGATAAACGGGGAGCACATTAATTGTTCTTGTTTGTATTAAAGAAATAGGGAAAACATTGAAGGGTTTTGAGGAAGGAGTGATGTGATCTGATCACAATAAGTTTTTTTTTTCAAAGTAGTATTTTTAAAAAAACTGCAGAATTGAAAGGGAGGCAAGAATGAAATAGGGTAACCAAGAATATTGAAGTAATTTAGAGGAGAGAAGTGGTAACTTGTTCTAGAATGGTAGAAATTGGGGTGGACAAAAGAGTACATATTTGAGATGTGTTTAAGATGAGCACAAACATCAAACAAGAGAATTCACTGTTGAACTTAGGAATGTCTGCAGAACATAAAGGTAAAGATGTTTAATATGGTTTCCAGATTGAAAATTTTGTTAACTATACATCTAAAATGCTTTCTTCTTTGCATTTAGAGAAGGAGAGACAGGTCTTGTGTTTCCAACATATGTCCACGCTGAAACCAAATACAGATGGGGAACCTTTATTTATACAGATACTTAAGGCATTACATCTTGTGGCACTTCAGTTTTTTTCCTCTCTCAGTTATATCCTGTGCATAAACAACTTGTGATTACATGCATATTGTGGCCTACATATTACTGTTTAGATTTTTTCCTAGATAGGCCTAAGAGGTTAAAATATACTTTTTTTCTTTAAAAAAATACAATTTCATGTTATATATATATAATTATGTTTTAATACATAATTTATAGAGTCAAATTCTCTTTCCACTAATTTTGACAGCCACCATTACAATCAAGATTTAGAGCAGTATGATTACTCTCCCTCAGAAGTCCCCTGTATTTCTTTATAGTCAACCTCTCCCCACACCTTCAACCCCTAGCAACCACTGATCCATTTGGAGTTTATTTTTAATAGGGTGTGAGATTAGGACTGAAGTCCATTCATTTGCATGTAGATATACATTGAATTGCCCTTTTACCTTTGTCAAAAAATCAATTAACTGTGTATGTGTGGGTTGCCTTCCTGACTTTCTATTCTATTTCATTGCTCTATGTATCTATTCTTTCTTTGATAGTGTAGCTTCATTATCCTGAAATCTAGATATCAGGTAATGTGAATCCTCTAACTTTGTTCTTCTTTCTGACATTTGACTATTCTACTTCCTCTGCTTTTCTATGTAAATTTTAAAATCAACTTGCCAATTTCTAGAAAAAATCATGGTGGAATTTTATTGAGATTGTGTTGAATATGTAGATCAATTTGTGGAAAGTTGACATCTTAATAATATTGAGTCTTCCAATTCATTAACATATCTCCCGATTTATTTAGCTCTCTGATTTATTTCATCAGTATTTTGTAGCTTTGGCATATAAATTTGTATATGTCTTGTAAAATTTATTTTTAAGTATTTAATGACTTAGATGCTATTGTATATTTTACTATTTTATATTTCAATTTCTAATTGTTCATTGCCAGATTATAGAGATACAGTGTATTTTCATGTATTGACCTTGGATCCAGTAACCAGTGCCTTACTTATTAGTTCTGTTACTTTTTGTAGATTCATTGCTATTTTCTAAATAGATGATCATATCATCTGCAAATAATGACTTTTATTTCTTCTTTACCAATCGTATGCTTTTTATTTCTTTTTCTTCCGTTATTGCATTGGCCTCCAGTACAATGTTGAATAGGAATGGTTAGAATAGACATTCTTGTCTTATTACTAATCTTCTGGGGAAATTGTTTAATTTTTTATCACTGAGTATAATGTTAACTATAGATTTTTTGTGTGTAAGCTTCATATTATGTATAGACAGAAGTTCCTTTCTCTTCCACGTTTTGCTCAGAATTGTTTCATGAATTGATGTTAAATTTTGAAGCCATTTATACTACATTGGTTGCCCTGTTCCCATATCCCTACACTCATAAAGTGAAGGGAGACAATAACGTATTTCATTGTCTTTTCTACTACCTTCTCTCAAATAATCTAGAAAAGGGAAATTATTTTGAAATTGTTTGTACATGTCAAAGGCAGCTTTATCTCTGAGGCCCTCACATTGTCCAGGGCAGGAGAGATGAGTCAACCTTTGCATTCTTTAGGAAACTCCAGTAAGATTACCAATCAGATCATCTTGAAAAAATCTGTTTGATGCTTCCTAATAATGAAGCAAGCTAGAATGAGAGCTATTTTTGGACTTCTTACATTTTCCTCTAGCTGTCTGTCTCACTTGTTTTTTTAATAAAAAGATGTAGTAGGGTGGTAACACAAGAAGGAAAGAGCAGGTGAAATTTATCAAATATATGCTTGAGAGGTGTTTATGCTAATTTTCACAACAACTTTCAAGGGTGGTATGGTCCCTGTTTTACAGTTGAAGGAACTGTATGTAGCTCAGAGAGGCATGGCCAATATTTGAACTGAAGTTTCTAGGACCATCTTCACCCCCAGTTTTCCTGCCTCCAGCCTGTTCTATTTTTAGCACTCTGGCTGTATTGAAATATGGTAAAGCTGATTTTTAAAATCCATTCGTACCATATTGGCTGTGCTAATTAATAAAATTTCTTACCATTGTGTGAGCCATTCATATTTTTAATTAAAAAATGTTAAATAAAATGAAAGTGATAGCTCATATTAAACTTTATTTCACAAAAGTACTTTGCTCTTTTAACTTCCTTTGAAAATCTATTGACTATGAGCCCTGGTTAAGTTTCTTATCCTTATATGAGTAGGGGGACAGAGGTGAGGGCCCCAGTGACTCTAAAACCAAGCTGAGACTGCCAGTCAGCGTTCACCTATTGCTGTCTACCCCTAGAAGATACTGAGTGCATTTAATGCTTCTCACTGCCTTTGTAATGTGATCCTTCTATCAGGTAGCTTTTTGTTTTATCCTTTTCCAAGATTTATGATTATCCTTTTCCAGGACTTATAGTAATTGACTTATACTTCTTTAGTTTCTGGCTCTAACTCAACAAGATGCAACAGTTAACCTCAAAACTGGGGTTTTGGTGGATAAAGTCTTTCTTCTTGCTGATCCTTTTCTCACTTGTGTTTTTCACAGCTGCTAAATATGCATAACCAATAACTCTGACATATTAGGTGCCTTCCAACAGGTTTGCACAGATGTGATGGGAGTTATTCCCCCAGAAAACCTCCTTTCCTCTGGAATAAGCATTTTTCTTCTTTATAAACAGGAAAAAATTACTCATTTCATTCTTTCCTTATCTGCTCTCCCCCGCTCAGGTTTAGAGCAACTCAACATGAAATGTAGGTCCACAGAACAGACCTTGCAGGTCTCCATGCTTTTCTGTTTTGCTTTCTCTACATGTTACCCACAGACGAAATACATTGGAGTAACTCATTTCAACACACAAACCCATCATTCTGTTTTCTCAACAGATGTTATTTCAATAATATAATATACTATAATTCAATCTTTGATTATTGCTTTATTAAACTTATAAAGTAATGAAGATGGAAGCAAAAACTATCTTCATTGGTACTGATTAGCATTAAAAGAAATGAACTTGCTATTCAATTTAAAAATAATAATTCTTAGTCAATAGGGAACTTGGTATAAATTCAAAGACACCTGGAAGATTTACTAGATTTTAGTTTTAATGTTATTATAGTATCAACAAGGCTTAGAGTTCTTGAGAGCTGATAATAAACTGCCACATTATTATGCACCAGAAACATTCAAGTTGTTATTCCTTGTAAACTTCAAGAAACAAGAGCATTAGAGACTCATTCGAAAGTTCTTTATAACATATTGCTTGATATCTTGGATAAATCGTCCCTTATGAGCAGAGAGCCAAGTACATTGGTCAGGTATCAGAGTTTTCTGTTTTTTCAATGAGAGGTGCATATCTGAGGAAGGTGGGGAGTGGAAGTAAACATATAGGCCTGCTCATCCCTTACTAATCACAAAAGAGGTAATGAAATGAAATAAGCTGATATTTTCCCTGGGATTTAGAGTGGTTTTTCTTTCTTTGTTTTTAGAGTTGTCTAAGGAAATGTTTTTATTTGTGGTAAATGTATTTAAAATGTTAGAAGGAAGTATTTACAACTTCCAGAAAACTGTTCAGTAAATGACATTTATTTATGCTCGCTGGTCATAAGTTTCTATTATCCATTGTACATTTGCTTATTTATTTTGGATTCCCACTATAAATTGGAGGTTTGTTTTACATGCTGTTTAATGAAATAGGAACACTAGTATTAATGCCTTGTTCTCATTTGTCCGTTTTTAAAGAATATTAGCTCCCTGTTACAAATATGTTAGATTGAAATTAATACTAAAAAATGAGATTTCAGTTTTTGGTGATAGCAACATTTCTCAAAAGAATATCTTCTAAATTAAACTTATAGAATAAATGAAGATTAATATATCACAGAAGTACAGAGAGATGATGAATGATTCTAATGTAAATGAAAGTTTTTGAGAAGTCTTTTGCCCATTTTCCAATAATCTTATTATACTTTGGTATTAAGTGATTCATTACTTCATCCAATATTTAATGTATACCTACTTTGGGCTAAATACTATTCTTGTTACTAAGTATACATTGGTGAACAAAAAATACATAGTTCCCACCATCATGTAGCTTGCCTTCTAGTAAGAAAGCTAGACACTAATAAACAAACAATCATAATTTCACATTGTAATAGGTACATACATGCCATGAGGGGAAAGAAGAGAATGTTAGGGGAAGAATAACATGAGGAGAAACCTACTTTGGACCGGGTGGTAAGGAATCTGCAGAGTTGATATTTAAGCTAAGATCTGAAAGAAAGAAGGTAGTAGCCTTGGGAAGAACTGTAAGCACAAAGGAACTGAAGAGGGAGGTGAGTAACCTGTTCAAGGAACTGAAAAAAGATCAGCAGATAGAACACAGCGATTAAAGGGGAACATGGCAAGGAATGAAGGTGAAGAGGCAGGCAAGGCCAGATCCTGAATAGCTTATGAGACTCTGGCAGAGTTTAATTTGTATTCTTCAATTGAAAATAGGAAGGGTTGAAAACAAGGGATTGATATGATGCATTGTAATTGTGGAAAATGGATAGATAGCAACATCACTATTACCAGGCAAGGCTTCCCCTCTTTGCCAGAGCAATGTAACAATCAGATTCTTAACATTCTGTAATGTGTGCACTTCCCTGGGATCCAGACAAGGCTTGTGTCCAAGAGACTCAGGATGACAGTAGTTACCCAGAAAGTGTTTCCGGTCTTTATGTAGAACAGAAGCTTTGATAGAAATATGGGCAAAGGGCATTTAAAAAAAGACCATCATCCAATTAAGTTTTAAAAAATATTTAGGGGACTTTAGGGGGCCAAGATGGAGGTGTAGGTGGAAACACTGTACCTCCTCTCACAACCAAGATTAAGGACAACAAAGATTTACAAACAATAACACAACCAGAACACAGAAAATTGAACTACGGAAGTCTGACAACCATTCAACCAGACTAGTAAGAGGGGCAGAGTCGGCAGTCTCCGGAGAGGGAACGTGGCTGGAAAAGGCAGTGGCTGGCAGACCTGGGATCTCCGTGGAGTGTAGGTGGCATGGAGCTTGCAGACCCCAGATGCAGAGAGGAGACGAGAAGAGCATGTAGGGCATGCAAGGCAGTTGGCCAACCGCAGACACACATTTGCCCACAGATAAACTAGGCAAGAGCAGGCAGCAAGACGGACCGCACAGCCCAGGGCCCCAGTGACAGGAAATAAAGCCTAAAAACACCGATTGAAAAGGTGCCAGGGGAGACTCCCAGCCTCACAGGAGAGGTCATTGGGGAGACCCACAGGGTCCTGGAGCATGCATAAGCCCTCCCACCTGGGAACAAGCACCGGGATGGGGGGCAGTTTGCTTGTGGGAGGCAGCAGAGGAGACGCAAATCTGAGAGAGTGCAGAATAGGTGCCATTGTTCCCTCTATGACCCCACCCCCAAAGACAGCGTCACAACCAGGCGACTAGGTTGCCCACCCTGGTGAACACCTAAGGCTCCTCCACCCATACATAACAGGCGCCACCTGACCAAAAATGACTCAAACAGAAGAACAGCTCAGAGCCCCAGAGCCAATACTTTTAAGTGACAAAGAGATAGCCAACCTATCAGATGCACAGTTCAAAACACTGGCA
>PVKM010009889.1:0-35961 GCA_004027735.1 Carollia perspicillata | reverse complement strand
TGGCTATTGTAAATTGTGCTGCTATGAACATTGGGGTGCATAGGTTCTTTTGGATTGGTGTTTCAGGATTCTTAGGATATAATCCTAGCTGTGGAATTGCTAGATCAAAAGGCAGATCCATTTTTAGTTTTCTTAGAAAATTCCATACTGTTTTCCATAGTGGTTGTACCAGTCTGCAATATCACCAACAGTGAACTAGGGTCCCCTTTTCTCCACAACCACTCCAACACTTGTTGTTTGTTGCTTTGTTTATGATGGCCATTCTAACCAGTGTAAAGTGCATCTCATTGTGGTTTTAATTTGCATTTCTCTGATGGCTAGCGATATTGAGCATCTTTTCATGTGTCTCTGAATCCTCTGTATGTCCTCCTTGGAGAAATGTCTGTCCAAGTCCTTTGCCCATTTTTCAATTGGGTTGCTTATCTTCTTAGAGTGGTGTCGTGTAAGTTCTTTGTATATTTTGGAGATTAAACCCTTGTCTGAGGTATCATTGGCAAATATGTTTTCCCATATAGTTGGTTCTCTTTATTTTAATGCTGTTTTCTTTAGCCATGCAGAAGCTTTTTATTTTGATGAGATCCCATATAGTAAGTGTTTCAGGTTTTAAAATAATCTTTATATTCCATAAATATTTCATGATCCATTTTTGTGAGTAAATATTTTGCTGAAGATACCAGCGACTTTTTATATCTACAGAGGAATAAAATCTTAGGGCACCCAACCCACTTTTGCTCTACTCTGTCATTGCTCTCATCCTGTCTTCCCTTAAACACACACACACACACACACACGCACACACGCACACACACACACACACACACCATAACAACCTAGACACTCTGTCTATCCAGGAATTTTCATAGAGTTAAGGTTAGTATCTGGGATTTACCAACACCTCTATCACTTCTATGGTGTCTCTAATTCAAGATTCAGGAAAGGAAGTCAGTAGTCCATACTATTTCACCCCAAGTGATGAACTAATCAGAAACGAAATATCTCCAAATATAGAGCTGTCTTTCTTTGTTATGTGTCTTGATGGCCAGAGATTAAATCTTCTTTCTACTGAGCAATCAAATATGAACACCCTGTAATCACTCAATATAGGCTGTTTGATGAAGGAATGAAAGTAACACTCTAATGAAGTCCAGTCCTGAGGAACTACAAAACAAAACAACATTTATTACAAGTGAGCACAATTTTGATTAATTGTAGTGTGTCAGAAAGATGAATTGGATGAATGCCTGTTATCTTTTCAAAACTTGTCCTTCAAAATCCTTACAAATTTAAAAAGAAATTATTTTCATTGTTTTGGTGAAATGAGCATGGCTGACCCCTAAATATTCTTAAGGGTAAAGAACATGATTCTGAAAGCATTTCTGGTTATCTGTACCTATCTCATAAATGGAAATGCAAATAAAAATTTGTTTTAGACTCCACAAGTCCATTTGCTTTAATTGTATGTGGTTATGTCTTTATGGTGACCATTGCCTCTCTTGCCACTCTCTTCTTGTTGTCTAAAGCCGTGTTTCCTAACTTGGGGCAATTTTGTCCCTCTCCACCATGGGACGTTTGGCAGTCTTTGGAGCCTGGATAGAGGCCAGTAGTGTCACTAAACATCTAATGCACAGGACAGCCTCCCACAAACAAGAATTATCTTGTTCAAAATGTCAGTAGTGCCACTATTGAGAAATCCTTGACTAAGGGATGCTGACCTCTAGCTATCCCTAGCCTTGAGCTCTCCGTGTGGAGTTGACTGTGGTGCTGGACACAGGAAACTAAAATTCAAGTGTACACTGTTATTCAAATCTCTTTGTACTCTGAGTTACCTGGTAGAAGTTCAGATTTCCAGGGGTATCTGCAACATACACACATAGATCTGATAGTTTGTGTTGCTAGGGTAATAAGTTGCATTGGTTGGACTAGAGTCTATTCTTTCTGTATGATACTAATTCCCTGGCTTTGACCTTCAGCTCTTCCTAGCATGCTTTTTCCCCCCTCCACCCAGCTTTTCCTTTTTTTGAGCACTGAATAACTCTCCTAAGGTACTCCGCTGTTTGGGTTCCATACAGATATTGGTATACTCTGGCTTACTTTCCCAATGTCTCTGTTGAGATACGTGTGCATAAATACCAAATGTTAGCTTTTCAGGAGGTCTTTTCCGGCTATGTAAGTTAAAGTAACAGCATCCTTCTGTCACTTTTATCTTCTTGCCCTCCTTTATTTTTCTTTATAGCAGTTATCATCACCTGGCACATATGTGTTTATTTTATAATTTTCTTTCTTTTCTACCACCATGTAATTAAGCAAGAATATATTTTGCTTACTATCGTATTCCAGGGTCTAGAGAACATAATGGTTTTCACAACAGCAGGTATTATGTCCTGGAGTATATGCAAAGGTAAATAAATCATGGTCTCTGCTCGCCATTTAGAGGGAGGTAATTCTGTATAGATGAGTGTTCAGATGACATCACTCTCCTACCTAGGAAAGCTGGAGAGGAATTCTCAGATGAGGCAACACTTGGAATAGGGACATTAGGAGTCACCAAAAAGCATGAAAGGGAAAAGCATCTCAGAAATAGCCTACCCTATGCAACAGCATGAATGGAGCTGGAAAGCATTATGCTGAGTGAAATAAGCCAGGTGGTGAAAGACAAATACCATATGATCTCACCTTTAACAGGAACCTAAACAACAAAACAAACAAGCAAGCAAAATATAACCAAAGACATTGAAATAGAAAACAGGCTGAGAGTAAACAGAGGGGAAAGGGGAGGGAATTTCAGGAGAAAAGGGGAAGGGGTGACAGGAACAAGTATAAAGGACACATGGACAAAAACTAAGGGGGGTGGAAATGGGAGGGAGGTGGGGAGCACTGGGGGGTGGGATGGGACGGGAGTAAAAGACAGAAAACTGTACTCAAACAACAACTAAAATAAAAAAATAAAATAAAAAAAGATGCTGTATTTTTGAAAGAGTATAGAATATTTTAGAAGTGAAGGGGCTAGCACTGCAAATGTAAGGCTGGTCCATGTGGTGAGGGGCAATACATGACATAAAAGGAAGAATGACTTTCATGCTGTGGGAAACTGGAAACTCAAATAAAAGAATCTCTGCATTTGAAAATGATAATGCTAGTGGCAGGTCAGAAGTTTTATTGGATGATCAGAAATTGGCGATGATCAGCTGTCATGGAGAAACTTGAAAATTAATTCAGAAACTACTCAATCACTTTCCACTGAGACTATTTCTCTGTGACCTTCCTTTTCCCCTTCTAAACGATTTAGTTTAGAGCCAAATTTCTTGTAAAAACTGATGCTCCATTTTACAGAATTATAGTCAGCAACGCTGTGGGTCAAGCATCTGATCAATCATTTGATCCATTTCCTATTTATCTCTTCCTTTGCCATTGGAATAGATCTGGATTTGACTCACTTCAGGGAAATTCTCTCAGAATTTGTACCAGAAAGCCATAACTCACAGTCAGCGTCGTTCGGGGCTCAATCTTAACCATCTATCAGGAACTTCTCAATTAATTTTGCTGAGGCTAGAAGTCATTTATAATTACAGTTCTGTTATCTGAATATGTCTCTCTTATCTTTTACTGCCCCATGCTTCATTCTTGGCTCTGCTGCTGTGGGTGCCATTACCTTATTGGTAAGCCTTGGTCCTGTAGCTTCCAGCTAAAATTGATTAACTACTGCTCTTCTCTCATAGATTAAGGACATGACTAGCTTTTAGATTTTTTAGATAGAGCTTTATACTTACATTTATTTGCTCTACTGTCTCAGGAATAGCTCCTTCAGTGCAGTTTGGAATGATCAGACTTTCAATGTCATAAAATCTGATAAATGATAGTTCTTTTTTGGCTAATCAACAGGGCTAGACAGGCTCACAGAATTGAGAACAGTCTGTCTTAATCTCAATGGTTATTTTCCAGTCATAGTGATGAAAGGGATAAATGTGTAGCTCATATATTCCTGTAATTCATATTTTTATTAATGAGCACAGGTATGAAATTTAGGTAATCCAGAAAATTATGGAACAAACTTTGGGTGAATTTAAACCCCAGTGTTTTGAATTGTAAAGTGGTAAAAACAGTATCTATTTCATGGGGTTGTTTTGAAGATGAAATAAGACAGAACATGTAAAGCACCTGGAATTTTCTTATCTGTGTTATGTGATTAATACATGCTCATGTCCGTTCAGTTCAACACACATGTATCCTATACTATTTTGTGTCTATGCTAATTGTTGTATAAAGATAAATAATATATAGACCCCTTATTCAAGGAGATTATAGCTTGGGTGGGAGGTAAGCGTATAATTAGATAAGTGCCATTCTGTATGACAGGTACAAAAGTAGAGATGGAGCATCATACAGAGGGGGGACCTAGAAAAATTGGTGGTTAGTTCTACCTAGGGAGTAAGTACTTCTTAGGTGGAAGAGAGGCACCTGAGTCATAACTTTGGTATAAGAAATGATCACATGGATCTAAGGGGATAACTGGGGTTGGTGGGTTGGAAAGAAGGAAAATCCAAGCTAAGGGAATAGCATTTGTAACATTCTCATCATTCCCCTATTTTCCCTGCTACTTCATAATACATCTCTCTTATTAAAATCTAAAGCTTAGTCATGCCATTTTTCATGTGTTGAAAATAATCAATTCAAAGGTTGAAGATTTTGATCGATTGTACACAAAGTAAAAGAAGAGAAAGTGTCCTTTCCTCATTAATTTAAAGTGTTAAATATAAGTACTGACACAATTTCAAAGAGTTTTCAGAGTACTTTTTAACTTATATTATTTCACTTAATCATCTCACAATATTATGGGGTAGGGATTATTAATCTTATTTTACTACAATGAGGAAAATGAAGTTATATAACTTGCCCAAAGTCTCACAGGAGGTAAAGTACAGGAGACTCCATCTGAAGCATGTGGTCTAGTAATGGAGAATGCAATCCCCAAATATGAGTCAGGGTGAATGGACTCTTGGTGGCCAAAAAGCAACCAACAGCTATTATATTTTCTCAGTATGAAGGTCTTTGAATGAAATGAACCATGATAACTTTCAAGCTTCTAGAATCTAGACATTGATAAAAATTTTAAAATCCTTTCTTTTTGTAAGATCATCACCCAAGAAAATATGAGGCAAGTGCCAATTTGCTGGAACATTCCATTCACCTTTTTTTTCTCTCTTTCTCACATCTCCTTGAGATACTCAGTCATTCTGAAAACATCTTTTATGGCTTAGAAGACAACTTCTCATTTGTTGCAAGATTAATCTTTTCAATTTCCAGGGCTGGTGAGGGTATATCAAACTTTAAAACAGGACTGGAGCTACTCATTTCTTTTTATGGATAATTAATTCACTCTTACAAAATAGGATTTATGCAAAGTAAGGAATCTAATTCTGGGTGCAAAATCATTTTATTCAGTGGACCAAGATCAAATTTCTTCTCTTTCAGCTATGGTTTTGAAAATAGTCCAATGAATAATGAAATTCTGTAGTATGTGATGATAAAGGATAACCAGAAAATTAAGTGGCATACAAGTTTCTGTGACACTTATGCTTTCTGAGGATGTTTCATTGAAACATTATCTATTGTATTATTAAGGGCCTCAGGAAATGTCAGGCCCTAGATTTTTCTAGGACCATGGAGAATGGTCAAGCTTATTAAATGCATTCATCTCAAAAGACATGTTAGGACAGTCAAGTGATGGAACGTCAGATTTAGAAAGGACTTCATATTTCTGCTGTGCATGCTTTTTCTAAGTATCACAAAAAACTTGGGAGCTAAATTCATCAAGTATTTTGAGTGGGTCTGATGTTGAACTAAATGAGCTATACATGTACCATGTAGTTTCTAGAGGCCATGTACTTTTAGAGTTAGACTTGGGGTTGCAATGTCTAGAGTCAGATTTGTATTTGACTATTGATTTAGCCATTTAGAATATTTGCGACTTGGGAAAGTTACTCATTTCTGCTTCTCTCATCTTTAACATAGGTTAATAATATTTAAAATTATATTTTTATCATAGGATTTATATATCCTATGGTAAATATATATATTTATATAAAATGTTTATATATATATAAAATGTTGGAAATTTCAAAATTATATTCTCACATTTTTTCATTGTTAAAAACTATTATTTGGATTATCTTTCAAATTTTAGTAAAATTCAGTGGAAGCAAAACTATTCAATCCACTGACAGAAGCCAGGCTGTAGTCCTTTCCTCAGCTATCACGTCTTTGGCACAAACCCACCCCCACTCTCAGTGACTTCGCTGTGCTTGCTGGTGACCTGTGCTCCTCACCCTGTCTTCTTCAGTGCCCAACTTTTTTGTTACATTTTAGACAATAGCTCTCATGGTGACAAATTGATAATGTGGGCTTCGTGATAACTTAGCTAAAATGACCATTAATTTGTATTTCCCACTTTTCACCCCAAGACTATCTTCTTTCAGCCTCACCTCCTCGCCCTATCACCATTCTTCAACTTTAGAAACACCTCCACTTAATTCACATTTTTGCCTCACCCCACCATAAAACCTTTCTTTTACCAATATTTCTCTGCAATCAACCTTAAGTTCATGATGTTATTATTTATATAACACTTTTAATAATGACCTTAATTTGCTGGCTCTGCTGTATGTCATCACAAACCTCTGGCAGAACACCAGCCTTGGGCGAAATCAATAAACCCTCTCATTTGTTTTCCCTGTGGCTACACCTGAGGCAGCTAATGGTCCTAGGGAAATTACCACTAGACACAGATTTATTTATTTATACATTTAAGCCCATTAATCTCACCAAATGGGCCTTTGGTATTCCAAGGCAATCATACTTTGTTTTTCTGGTCAACTCACCATTTACTACCAATGATAACTGTTTTAAACACTTCTGTCTCCACACTTTCAGCAGATGACCTTAGCTCCAATTTATAACAGAAAAAAATATTTAAGTTACCAGAGTGGAGCTCGCTTATTTGCTAATATAAGGTACAGACCTTTGTATATCTGTGTGTATCCCCTCCTCCTTCCTTTCATTTTTAATAGAGGCATTAATAAGTACTCCTAGTTTAGGCTAATCCCTCCACTTATGGTTTGCATTCACCCTTTTCATCTCTCAAAAATCTGGGGTTACTAACTTTTTTCTCTGCAATTCATATCCAACCTCATTCTCTGAACTAAGTTTCTCCTTAGAAATAACAATTATGAACACATAGCTCTTATTGTGCGACAGACACTGTCTTAAGTAATTTGCACAGTTAACTCATTTCATCCTTACTTCCATCCTCTGGGGTATTATCATTGTTCCCATATTATTGGTAAAGAAACTGAGGTACCGCCCTGGTTGTCATAGCTTAGCGGATTGAGTGCAGGCCTGAGAACCAAAGGGTCCCTGGTTCGCTTCCCAGTCTAGGGCACAAGCCTGGGTTGCAGGCCAGTTCCCCAGCAGAGGGTGCATGAGAGCAACCACACAGTGATGTTTCTCTCCCTCTCTTTCTCCTTCCCTTCCCCTCTCTCTAAAAAAATAAATAAATAAAATCTTTACAAAATATAAAAACCCTGATGTACACAGAGGTCAATAGTTGCCTGAGGTCACAGAGGTGGTAAGTGGTGGGACTTAGATTTGATACCTTGCATTTAGCTCCAGAGTGTTTAATTATCATGTTATGCTGCATTTTAGATATTCTCAAATATCTCAATGCATGTTTTCCAGTCCTCATCTTACTTAAATTCTCAGCAGTCTCAACACTGTTGGCTGCTTCTTCCTCCCTGAAGTGCCCTCTCTCTTGCCTTTTTATGTTGACATAGAAGTCTCTTTTCTTTCTTGACTACGTCTTGCTTTTTGTGTTTTAATGTTCTCTGGGCAGCATGCTGGGTGTCTCAAGTCTCAGCCCTAGGCTTGCTTTTCTTATTGAATACTTTTTTTCTATAAATTATTTCATTTACAACTACACTTTTGGTGGCTATCTGCTTTTTGTTGGTAGGTTAATTTTTATTTACAGCTGATACCATCTATCCTAATTCTAGATCCTTATAATCTATTGTCTATTTGCTTTCAACTGCTATATATCCCCATAGTACCTCAAAGTCAACATGTCCAAAACTGAACTCATGTTTCTGCTCTAAATTTGGTCTTATTCTGGCATGCGATTTCACCAGAGGATCTTTTTTTAAGCTTTCTCATAGAGTTCCCTCGATGGCAGAGTATAGTGTAGCTCTTTCCTCAAAACTTATGTCTGGACATGGTTTCCTGTTTCTGGAGGATGTGAGTCAGTGTGATCCCACAGGGGCATGACTATACTGAAGTGTCCAGTTTACCTTCAAATGTATGAAAACTTTGAATTCTACTCAAACTTTGAATTCTACTCTATTCTGAAATTAACATAAATTTCTAAGTATAGGAAGAATCACTCTTTTTTAAAAATTTCCTGTGCATATTCATGTAGATTTTTGCAGGTAGAATTATCCCTGTTTGAAAGCTGGTGTGGGAAGGAAAGCCCAAAGAGAATTGACCAGGGAGCTGAGTACAAAGAGGGTAATTTAGGTCAATGTTTGTCAGTTCTTTTGTATGTTGCATGCTTTTTTCACAGTCTTCTGAGGCTACATATGTAACAATGTTTATAGAGGTTTATATATATATTGTAGAGCCTGGAACATAATTCCACTATTGTAAATGATTTTGATGGTTTATAGTCATTGTATATTTGCTTTTATGACATACTGCTGGATGATTAATTTATGTTACATCCAAAAATATGATATGAACTATAACTCCTGTCCTTGAGAAGCTCACAGTAACAGAAGAGATAAATGTGTAAGTAGATAATTTCAAAGTAGTAAGAAATATGCTCCCTAAGGGAACCTTGGGAGCAGAGTGACTGGTATTGTCAAGATAGCATTTATGAATTAAACCCTGAAGAGTTTCTGCAGAATACACAGAGTACTCATTTTTCATGCCGGAGGCAATTCTTTATCTAGCAGTTTACCACACTTTTATTTTAAAATACTTATACTGCTTCCTCTATTAGAACATAAACTCCATGAGGTATAACACCTGGCATATAGTAAGAATTCAATAAGATTTGTTGAATATACTTCAAAAATATTTTGTTTCAGAAATTGCATTTATTGAGTGGTAACTATAGCTTTTTCTACTTCTATTGAGGACCTATAAAATAAAGCATGAACTGGAATTGCTGTAAATTATTTCCTAGCCAGAAAAAAACTTCTGGTCAGTATGATAGAATCAATATCACTACAAAGAATCAATATGCTTGGACTAACGTTGCCCAGTGCCTCTATTTTCATGGGGAGTTCCGGTATCTAAGGGATCCATGAGAGCAGGCCAGTGGACGAGTGTATCATACTCATAAGTGACAAATGAAGAAGATGAGAAGAATAACAATATATTTAGGAGGGACTACTGACGGGCAGAACTGCAGGACTAACAATGTCCAAAGGGCTCACTAAGGCAAGGTGGGGACAAGATGAGGAGGCCTCAAAATTAGATATGTCCTTTCTTCAGACACTTTGATTTTCTTTTCAGAAAGAAAACTAACATATCCTCTTATTTCTTTTTTACATATTAAAAGGCATCAAAGAAGAAATGTCTGAAGATAAGTTTTGAGTTGTGTCGAAGTTTGGAGATAGCACCAATTGGCAAGGTGCATTCAGGGATGACCTGAGGTGAAGGTGCATGAGCTCTGTGAGGTGCAAGCGGGAGATGGAGAGGCAGGGGTGACTTGACTTATACCTGTGCATAAAGTCTGACCTCTCTTTGAGTGGTGTTGCTTACTGGAACTTAAAATTGTTTCTGGATAGCTTTCTAGGAAGTAAATGTTGACTATATTATCTCTATCAGGACACTAAAGATTAGTTTTTAAAAATATTTTAATCACCCAATTACTGTCATTTTTGATGAATTAGAGAAAAGGTAGCTCTAGTTTTACAAAACTTAAAAACCTGACCCATAAACAATATATAGCTCATTGCACAGTGTTAATGTTGTCTCACTTTCTGATTATAGACATAAAATACAATTTGGATGGAATCCAAAAAAATGGACAAAGAGAAAAATAATTACCTCTAATCCTATCACCTTGAAATAATGACTATCACTTTTTTTCTGATGATGAGTGTAATACTCATTGTTGAAAAATTGTCTTCCTGAGAGATTCATTCTTTAAAACTCCTTGAATGTATTTCTTCTGTGAAGTCATTGATTGCCCAAGGGATAATTAATCTACTTCTCTATTATGGTATACCGATATCATGTATTCATCGCTTATGCATTTATCATTCAGTACTCTAGCGTTTTTCCCCTCTCTTTTACTAAATTTTGCTTTTCAAAGGCACAGGCCTTGACATATTTCTATTCCCTGAAGTCGACACAGTGCCTGGTACAAGTTAGTTTCTCAATAATTGCTCCCAAATATGTGAATGAGTAAATGAATATTCATCAGTTTATAAACTACAGTATGTTATCTCATGGATGTCAGAGAAATGGGCTTGCATATCTTTTCATTCATTTCATATTTCACATATTCATTCAAAAAGTTCCTGTGCTTGTTGGATAACATTGGAATCAATGGAATTAATTTGTATTGATTGAAATAAATTTTTAAAACTTGAAGTTAATGTAATTTTATACTGGTAGAAGTAAAAAAATTGATATAGAAGATATTTTTCAAATGCTGAATTTTACAAATATAAGAGGTGAAGACTACCATAGATTTTATTTTTTTCATTTTAATAGTTTATTTTATTGTATTTTTCTGTTACCATTTATTCCCCTTATACCCTTTTCCACCTCCACCCACCTCTGACCCCCAAGATTACCATAGATTTTAAATGCTTAATGTCTTCTGGCTTTGGATGGTAT
Organism: Carollia perspicillata; assembly: GCA_004027735.1. Taxonomy (NCBI): domain Eukaryota; kingdom Metazoa; phylum Chordata; class Mammalia; order Chiroptera; family Phyllostomidae; genus Carollia; species Carollia perspicillata. The sequence continues at coordinate 25,062 of PVKM010009889.1, read as the reverse complement.
ATTTCTGTTAATATTTTCCCTGTTTTTACTATTGTGTGCTTCTTTATTTTGGCTTTTCCTATTCTCTCACAAGCAGGTTATGGATATAGTTGATGATCAATAAATGTTAAATAGCTAATTTCTTCAAACAAAAGAATAGCCTTCATCCCTTTAATAAACATTTATGACTCTTTTATTTAGATATAGTAAGGGCCATAAAATGAATATTGGATCTTATTGGACTATATAGAGCTGGAGAAGACATAGCAATTATTTAGTATAAAGGGAGATGCCCCCCAAAAAAACCAGCAGAATTTTTTCTATTGTTCTAGTATAGTTGTCCCAATTCTTCCCCCGTTGTTCTCTCCTGCTCTGCCCACCCCCTGCGCCCAGAGGCAATCCCTGTTGGCTATGCCCATGGGTCATCCATACATGTTCCTTCACCAGACCCTTCCCATTCTTTCCTCCCTTCTCCCCATCCTCCTCTCCTCTGGTCACTGTCAGTCTGCTTCTTGTTTCCATGCCTCTGGTTCTCTTTTGCTCATTTGTTTGTTTTGTTCATTAGATTCCTGCCATAGGTGAGATCATATGGCATTAGTCTTTCACCATCTACCTTATTTCACTTAGTATAATACTTTCTAGTCCCATTCATGCTGTCGTGAAGGTAGGAGCTCCTTCTTTCTTTCTGCTGAGTAGTATTCCATTGTGTAACATACCACAATTTTTTGATCCCCTCATTTACTGATGGGCACTTAGGCTGTTTCTAGCACTGACTATTGTAAATTGTGCTATGAACATTGGGGTACATAGGTTCTTTTGAATTGGTGTTTCAGGATTCTTAGGGTACAATTCCAGCAGTGGAATCACTGGATCAAAAAGCAATTCCATTTTTAGTTTTTTAAGGAAATTCTTTCTGTATTCCAGTGGCTGCACCAGTCTGCATTTTTGCCAAGAGTGCACTAGGGTTCCCTTTTATCCACAACCTCTCCAGCACTTGTCAATTTGTTAATGATGGCCATTGTGACTGGTGTGAGATGAAATCATATTATATTTTTAATTTGCATCTCTCTGATGGCTAGTGATGCTAACCATCCTTTCATATGTCTGTGGGCCCTCTGTATATTCTCTTTGGAAAGGCATCCATTCAGGTCCTTTGCACACTTTTTAATTGGATTGTTTGTCCTCCTGGTGTTGAGTCATGTGAGTTCTTTATATATTTTGGAGATCAAACCCTTGTCCGAGGTATCACTGACAAATATGCTTTCCCATACAGTTGGTTCCCTTTTCATTTGGTGATGTTTCTTTGGATGAGCAGAAGTGTTTTAGTTTGATATAGTCCCATTTGTTTATTCTTCTCTTTATTTCCCTTGCCTTAGGAGATATATCAGTGAAAATATTGCTGTGTGGAATATCTGAAATTTTGCTGCCTATGTTTTCCTCTAAGACTTATTAAAAAATGTGTATTTATTCTTACATGTTTAAACATAGTCACCTTCAACATGCTCTCCATTTGATGCAGTACACCTATTGAGACCTTTTTTCACTGCTCAAAACAGTTTTTGAGTAGTCAATTTTTGATACCTTTTAGTGCTTTTGTTGCTTTTTGTTTCACCTTTTCCACATTGGTGAAACCTTTCCCTTTGAAGACCTTTTTCACTGGGAAAATAAAAAAGTTGCTTAGGCCAAGATCTGGTGAATAGGAAGGCTGGGGGATGGGGGTCATTCCATTTTTGGCCAAAAACTGCTGAACATGCAGCATGGTGTGGGCAGGTGCATTTGTAAATCACCAATCATGAAATGGGCAAAGCATTGAAAGAATCCTCAAAAAAAATTTCACTGAAGCCAAACGCAGCCTCTTATAACAACACCAGCTGGTACACTGATACAAATGTGTTCTGTATCACCGAGCAGGTGAAACCTGTACTGAAGGGGACCTGCCCTCCAGAAGATAATTCCGAGTTTTGGAGCATTCCTTCCTCATACCTGGCTCACTTTAAATGTTGAGAAAAATAAAACCCAGAAACACTGAGTGATTTGCCTATGGTCACATTTATTTTTAGATTTAGAGCTAAGACTAGGAAACAAATAAAAAATCTACTTAAATTGTGGATGCAGTAGCTAGATGCCCAGCTGGGGGGTAGAAGAGTAATAAGGATGATATCTGTGGGCCTAGGTAACTGCTATCTCTCTAGCTATGTCTGCCCATCTGCCCATCTCTCTGCATATGTACACACACACACACACACACACACACACACACACACACACACGAGTCTGGCAGAAGTAATACCTGCCTGAGTGTGGTTGGTAGGGTAATAATATGGATGCAATAATTTATAGTTTTAATTTGAACATTTCAAATAAAATGTCATATGGTGTGCTTGAGTGTGATATTGTTATGTTACAGAATTACATGCTCATGATTCTGTAATAAAAAAGAGTGTTATTTGTTTCGGACCCTGTATAATCTATTTTATTTAACACTGATTGAGCTGCTCAAAATGACAGGTATTTTGTACCTACTATCTCATTGAAATCTCCACAGAAATCCTTTGAGAAAGGTACTGTTGCTTCTGTTTTACATTTGAGAGTATTGAGGCTCAGAGAAGATAAATAATACGCTGATTCTTTCTAAACTAGCAAGTGATAGAGACACTTGACTCTCACCTTCCTGCTCTCAAAGAGCATTCCATCTGGCAGGTCATTCTTACCTGAGGCATCCAGCTGGCAGCCTTCCTCACTTTACTTGCCTTTGCTAAAACGTGACTTCCAAAGGGAAGTCTTCTTTGAGGACCTTGTTTACTTTTGAGTTGTCTACCTCAGCCACTTAACTGATTTAGGTTTTTCTTTGTTAGCATGACTTTACACATATATAACTTAGTTATTCATTTGATTTATTATGTGCTCTGCCCCTAGAATGTAAACCCCATGAGATAAATATGTATTTTTCCTGCTCTGCTGTTTGTTATTCTTTGGGCCTAAAATAATGATGGCATACATAAATATTCAATGCGTTTTTCATTAAATAAATTGGATAACCTAAATTTACACAGACCTTAGGTGAACTTGAGGTTCCGATGGGAGAAATCAGACAGGAACACAAAGTTCACGTTGCAGGAGTCACAGGTCTGGTGGTAGCTGAGTTGGAAAGGTTCAGAACGAGAGCAGCTCAGAAAAGAATTGTATGGAAGCAGAGGGATGGGTTTATTGCTATATTGGCAGAGCAGACATTTTTGGCTTGCCTTTGTTGGTTTTCATAAGCATAATGGCTAGATGGATAAAATTCTCTTGAAGGGCTGGGGCAATATGGCAGAATGGCAAAGCCTAGTTATGGCCAAGGTGTTGGCTTTGGAGCATCTAATTTATCCAATAAGGGCCACAGAAGAGGGTGTTAGGATTTCATGAGACTGTGTTCTTTTTGGGGGAGGCAATGTGAATTCCATGGTTCTGGAGAATATTGTCTGTCCAGTGGCCTCTGCCACTTCACCACTGCAGGACTGGTAAAAATATCTCTGCTTTTTGCATGCTCAAATGGTTAGAATAGCAGATTTGCAGGATGGAACATGAGGACACTGAAACCAACCTTGTGGATGCTAGTGGCTGGTTGGCACTTTATTGAGGTCAAGGCCCTGGAATGCATTCTTCTCTCTCTCTCTTTTTTTTTTATGTGGAAGCCATTAGGTCAGATGAGGGTCTCAGCAGTTAGGTTGCAAGTTGTGCAGAAGATTATACATTTAATATTCCAGAGACAAGTTCATTAAAAGCATTATTCCAGTTGACAGAACAGCTCTTGCACAGAGCTGCCAGATTTGATGCTGTAAAGGAAACACACCACTTTGGAAATAAATTACTTTGTATTAACAAAATGATATATTAATCTTTTCCACCACTGAAGCGGTAGAGAGAATGAGCAGTGAATGTTAACGCAGCATTGTGTGGATACCCATTTGCAGTTTCCACTTCCTCAATATTCATGGATCCGGAATTCAGAAAGTTGAACTTGCTGCAATATTTATAACAGATTTTCTTTTGTGATCTATTTAGTCGTAAGAACTTGAGAAGCTTGCATATTCAAGATGCTTTGGGTCACTGAGTTTCCCAGCTTTCCAATTTTTATAAATGTCTCCTGAAAGAGTTACCCTTGGATCTAGTTTCTTTCTGAGGAATTTGAGAATAATAACATACCTACAGCTCCTGCCAGGGTGGGAGATTAGGATTATCGTAGGATTCCAGGTTGTATAGATCTGAGTTCTCACACTTAGCAGCTGTGAAGAAGGGGACAGGTGGCAGAACATCTCTGCACCTTATTTCCATTATCCAGACAATAAGAACACTAACTGCATTTTGCAAAGATGGCATAAAGAGAAATGAAATATCATATGTAGAAGTACTTAGCATTGTGCACACAATCAGTTAATTTTATTTTTTTCTTCTTCCCCCTTTTGAAAGAAGAGAGAGGGAAAGTCTCAAGATCAATCATAGTGTGTTTCTGGATCCTTTTCTCAACAAGGACTTAAAATGGTGGTTTTGAATTACCGTATTTTTAGGGCTATAAGACACACCTAGGTTTTAGAAGAGGAAAATAGGAAAACATTTTTGAAGCAAAAAATGTGGTAAAACATTTAATAACATAAATAACACAGGATGCTGCTCACCCCTCCCCCCACCCCAAGCCAGGTAAGCTATATTTGGACTATAAGACACATCCCCATTTTCCTCCCAAATTTGGGGGAAAGCGCATCTTATAGTCCAAAAAATATGGTATTTTAAAATTTATTATTTTTATGTTTTAAATTATATTTTATTTATTATGCTATTACAGTTGTCCTGATTTTTGCTGCTTTGTCCTCCACGCAGCACCCACTCCCCCACCCCTTGATCCCTCAGGCAATCCCCACACCATTGTTCATGTCCATGGATCATGCATATAAGTTCTTGGGCTACTCTGTTTCCTACACTGTACATCCTCACGGCTATTCTGTAACTATCAGTTTGTAATCCTAAATGCCCTGACCTGCTCACCCATTCTCCTACACCCTTCTCCCATCTGGCAACCATCAAAATGCTCTCAGTATTCATGATTCTGTCTCTGTCCCTCTTGTATGCTAACTTTGTTTTTTAGATTTAATTGTTTATAGATATATATTTGTTGCCATTTTATTGTTCATAGTTTTGATCTCTTTTTTCTTAAACAAATCCCTTTAACCATTGTATGTCATATAATAATGGTTTGGTGACAATGAACTCCTTTAGTTTTTTTCTTTTCTGGGAAACTCTTTATTTGCCCTTGGATTCTAAATGATAGGTTTGCTGGGTAGAGCAATCTTGGCTGTAAGTCCCTGCTTTTCATGACTTTGAATATTTCCTGTCAATCCTTTCTAGCCTGGAAAGTTCCTTTTGCTTCCCTATAGGTAGTTACTGCTTTTCTCTTGCTGCTTTTAAGATTCTCTCTTTATCATTAACCTTTGGCATTTTAATTATGAGGTGTTTTGGAGTGGGTTTCTTTCATCTAGCTTCTTTGGGACTCTCTGTGCTTCCTGGAATTATATATCTATTTCTTTCACCAAATTAGGGAAGTTTTCTTTCACTATTTTTTCAAATAGATTTCCAAGTTGTTGCTCTTTCTCTTCTCCTTCTGGCACCCCTATGATGCAAATGTTGGACTTCTTGATGTTGTCCCAAATGCTACTTACACTATCCTAATTGTTTTGTATCATTTTTCTTGTTGTTTGATTGATTATTTTTTTGTTTCCTTATGTTCTAAATCATTGATTTGATTCTCAGCTTCATCCACTTCACTGTTGTTTCCCTGTAAATTGTTCTTTATTTCAATTAGTGTAATTAATGTAGACTTCATTTGTGACTGGATTTTTTTTTACACTGCTGAGGTCCTCAGTAAGTTGTTTGAGCATCCTTATAACCAGTGATTTGAAATCTGCATTTGATAGATTGCTTATCTCCATTTCATTTAACTCTTTTTCTGGAGTTTTGATTGGTTCTTTCATTTGGGCCATGTTTCTTTGTCTCCTCATTTTGGCAGCCTCCCTGTGTTTGTTTTTATGTATTAGGTAGAGCTGCTTTGGCTCTGTGTCTTAGTTATGTGTCCTAATGTAGTAGGTGTCTTGTAGAGTCTAGTGACACAGCCTCCTCTATCACCCAAGCTAGGTACTTGAGGTGCACCCTTTGTGTGGGCTGAGTATACCATCCTCTTGTAGTTGAGCTCTGGTTGCTGTAGGCAGATGAATGCAAGGAATTTACCCAGGCCAGTCAGCAGCAAGGACTGGCTGTGACCACTGACCACCAACTTCCACCTCCCATGGAGGATCAGATATTCAGAGGCAGGGTGGTGGTTCTCCGATGTGGCCTGTAGCTGTCCACCAGGTGCGCTGGCCCTGGAGTTTCCCAGGTGGTACAGGCCAGGGTCCCCTCCCACCTGTATTTTGTACCCTGCCTGAGCTATAAAGCAATCTGAGATGGCTGCTTGTTATGCTGGGCTTGGAGATTCCCAGGTGAAGCCAACCTGTGAGTCTAATCTGGCTACTTCTAGTGCTAGGCCTGGGGCTCACTGAGGACAGCTGTTGCTTGTTTGATAGGATTTAGGAAGCTGTGAAGAATGAGCCAAGACTAGCCTTTCATATGGAAAGGCAGTTTGGGTAGGCCCATAAATTGGGTGGGACAGAGTTTCTGGGGATCTCTAAGGCCGGTCAAACAGCGTTAGCTCGGTTGATGGAGTCTCAGGTATGGCACCAGCTTATTGGCTCTGTGTGGGGAGAGTTTATCAAAGGGACAATGACCTCTGCTCTCCTTAATGGCAGACACTTTAGTTTATCCCTGTATATGACCGGTGCCTTCCAAGCTGCTACCCTGGTATGGAGCCCCGAGGGAGTAAGTCTGAGAAGGTGAGTCCATGTGTGGGTTCTTTAAGAGGAACTGCTTGAGGCTCCAGCAGTTTCTTCCACTGACCCAATTCCTGCTGGTTTTTCAGCCAGAAGTTGTGGAACTTATATTCCTGGCATGGAACCCTGGGCTGGGGTGCCTGGTATGGGGCTGGGATTCCTTGCTTCGGAGATATCTTTCCCAATATTTATCCACCATATGTGGGGTTGGGACCAACCCTATCTGTATCTGTGCCCTCCTACCAGTCTGAATGGATGTGGTTTCTTAAATTCCATAGTTGTCAGACTTTTACTCAACTCAATTTCTGGTTCTGAGTGATGGTTGTTCTATATTTTAATTGTAATTTTGATGTGGTTGTGTGAAGAGGTGAGCCATGTCTGCCGATGCTGACCTCTTGGCCAGACGATCTCATTTATTCTTCCTTGAATTAGTTTTTAATGGAACAAAGGTATGAGGAAAAAACAGAGCTGCTGAATTCTGTCTTGGGCCCCTTTATTCAGCTTATTTTCAGGTCCCAGGATAAATCAGTTAACCATTATTAGTATATATTATTAACCTATTGCAGATGATATTTTAAAATACCTCTACAGCATCCTGAGTCTGTTCATTTGTCCCAGTGATTATACTTCCAATGGCTCTCAGTGCAGAAATCACAACTGGCCATTCAGTAGCTCTTAGAAGCTTTACAAGTTGGGCACAACTTCTGTTTTCATGACCATTTCAGTCCATTCATTTGGATCATCAGGTATCTGCTGATACTTCTGGATCATCGGGATGCAGGAGACCAACTACAGTTTGTCTATCGTTTCTTTATTAAGAACTCTTTTAAGATGTGGTTTATGTTATCGTAGCACTTTTTGCAACAAAGCTATACTTGAACCATTGCAAACTGTACATGCTGCATGAAGTTTCTCCTTTCAATGGATTTCTTATTTTTTGTGGAATTTCATATCTAGCAGCATCCTGTAAATAAAGATTAAATTTCACCCTTTTGTTAAAAGAAGAAAAGAACCAAACACCTCTAAAAGACTGCTGCTTTAATTTGGAAGCCTAAAGATGAGGGGTCTTGTGCTCACTTGACTCTGAGTGCTTCTTCTCCTAGCCCACACTTCCCATTTATTCTTCGTATTATACGGGTACACATTTTGCCTCTTCTACCGAAGTGAAACTCCTTTACAATGCAGCATCTCTGTGCCACACTCCCAAGGCCTAGTCCAGAGCCTGGCATTTAGCGAGAGCTTAATAACTGTCCATGAAGGAAATAAACAGAAAAGAAGCATCAGGGTGCAGGAGGCAGGAATCCTTTCCACTTTTCATTCAGGATGATGCAGCTGGTGGGAGGAGTGGTGTTCATGGGCACAGAGCAATGCCACCAGCCGTGTTTATTAAGTACCTACTTCCTGTGTGTTACATACTTTGCCAGGTACTTTTATTTATTTCAATATTAATACCCATGATTGACCTTTGATAAGTACTCTCATTCCAGGTATCTAGGTGAGGAAAAGAGGTTCAGAATGGTTTCATACATTTCCCCAAGCTTTACAGATAGCGAGTGGCAGAGCCAAGGCTCAAAAGTCTCCAGTGTGTCCGACTTCAAGCCTGTGTTCCTGACCACTGCACTTAAGGACTTGTGACCTGCAGGGTGTGCATGGTACAGTGTCTGATTCCCTCAGAGACCATGAGGGAAGTCTGCTGATCATACAGAGTTGGGGTTTATAAACTTGTTGAGCAAAGCAGAGCATCATCTTGATGGAGTTGCAATAGTGGCTCCAAAGGGGAAGGTTACAGAAAGAGGCTTAGAGGGTTTTGATGTGTTGTTATAGTTGTTTTTAAATTTTTAATTGTGGCAAAGAACACATAACATAAAACTCACCATTTTAACCATTGAAAAAGATATAGTTTAGTAGTGTTCAGTATGTTCACATTGGTGTGCAGATCTCCAGAACGTTTTCCTCTTGCAAAACGGAAACTCTATATCCATTAAATATTAATCCTCCACTCCTCCCTATCCCCCAGCTCCCTGGCAAGCACCATTCTCCTTCCTGTGTTATGAATTTGATTACTCTAAATGCCTTATAGAAGTAGAAACACACAGTATTTGTCTTTTATGACTGGCTTATTTCACTTGCATGAGGTCCACAAGATTTATTCCTGGTGTAGCACCTGACGGGCTTTCCTTCCTCTTTAAGGCTGGCTAATATTTCATTGTGTGTGTGTGTGCCACAGAGGTTGCACCAGTTTACATTCCCACCAACGATGCACAAGCGTTCCAAGTTCTCTGTATTGTTGCTAACAGTTGTTATTTTCTGTTTTTTGATAGTAGCCATCCTAAAGGATGCGAAGTAATATTTCATTGTTATTTTGATTTGAATTGCTCTAGTGATTAGTTGTGGGCTGAGAGGTTTTTAGAGGTTGGAGTTAAGGAATGGTTTCATGGTGTAAATTAATAAGTATATCTGGGCAGCATTAGGATTTGTAAACTAGGTGAGTTGCTGCAGAAATAGAGATCTTTCCCTGGGAATGCATGAGTCTGTGGAAATTTACTACTAAAATAGTTTGTGGTCTTTTCTTGAGAAATTTGGTTTTGAACGAGTTTGTGTTAAAATAGTACAAATTCAGGTAGTTTGGCTTGCATGCCCTGTTTGTCTTGTAAATTGTAGTTTCTGTTTGATTCTTCTATTTGCCCTGAACAGTGATCAGCAGCCAATTGCTGATTTTTCACAGTTACCCTATAAGATAACTATAGATCTCGGCCCAGTGTCTGGTCCACAGTAATTCTGATTAAATTGTGGCAGGTAAGTAATAGTGTAGTAATAGTATGTGTGTAAAGTAGTACTCATGGAGACAATGATGGTTGTAGCACCTAAATTTTCTGAATTGTATACTTCCAACTAATCCCATTACTACTGCCTTGGGGTAGAAAGGAACTTATCACCTCTCAGATCATTACTTCTCTCCTCTCCTACCCTGTCCAACCGCAAAACCACTGTCAGAATGACATGCCTAGAACCCAAGTTTGAGCCAGTCACTCTCCTATGTACAAGTCCCCCACCCCCACCCCAGTGACTCTCCTTTGACTTCAGGAGAAGGTCTAGGCTCCTTAACTTTCTGCAGTTAGGTTTTCTTCTCAGGCTTCATTTCCCAGAACTCCCTGCCAGTATTTGTCCTTCAGAGCTCTCAGTGCTTTAGTTTGACAAAAATAACATTGTAAACCTCCCGTGCTATTATTTCTCTTAAAATTTTTGATCTGTATACACACATATAAAAGCGTACACAAGAGATAAAAGGAATATGTATATATATGCTGTCTGTTTACTTCAGTTACATTCCCCCTTTCTTTTGCTCCTCCCCTCTCCCTTTTCATACCTTCCCATCCCTCCATCCCATGTTGCTGTAGTAACATCACATTGATAACTAGGCCGTGTTATTTTGAATTCTTTCTATGCTCACATAATGAATACTATATAACCATCCACACATATATATATATATATGTATACATATAGTTACATATTTCCATACATATATTTGTTTATACATGCTACTGGATGTCACCAATTTCCAATGTTAATTTTTGTTAAACTTAAGACTCCTTAAACATCTCTGAGCCCTTATATCAAGGAAAAAATTTGGATAAAATGTCATTGTTTCTCCGTTACCTCTTTTCTCTGACTCAGTTGGTGAACTGAGAGGCCCAGTAACTGTGAGAGCTTCCTATTTTTAATTTGAAAGTCCCATTGTCATTTATGCCACTTTAGATGGGAGTGCTAAGAAGAGGTCACTGGCAAATTATTGACTCTAGATGAACAATTTGCTCATAATTAAAAGGCCTGATGAAATTCTCTCCAGGAAATGAACTCATTCAAATGAGAGATAATTTAAGCTCATCTACTCAGAACATTTTCTCTCTATTTTTCCTTTACCCAGTACATAAATTTTTTTATTTAGTCCTGTGATATAAATTGAATTTGACAGTAGCAAATTTTTTTTTCATTGAAACCATAAAATTATTATGCTGTCTGAGTTAACATTGTGTTTTCCCTTCAGAAAAATAATGAATATGGGCTTTCGGTAGTTATCGTCTCCCAGCAATGGAGGCTGGAGCGGAATTGCTCCCTGCTGGGGTTTCAGAATGGAAAGGAAACTCTGTACCAGTAAACACATATGGGACTCTAACTGGGAAGGCCAGGGTTCAAGCCCAGTTCTGTCACTTAACAGCTGGGTGTCTTTGGACAGATCTCTAAAACTTGGTTTCCTTGTCTGAAAAAAGAATAACAATCCCTGCTGTGTATTGGCTGATTCTAAGGATCAAGTAAAGTAATAGTTGTGGAAAAGCTGAATAGCTGCAAATGTAATACGGGATTGTCAATATTAATGCCTCCTGCTGCTGATGCATTGTGAGAAATGAATTCTTACCTGCCAGTCTGCTAGATAGGTCTGCCTAATTATGTTGATCACTAGGCAGAATGTCATCAGAAAGGAAAGGTAAGCTCAACCTCTCTCTTTTTTCCTTGGAAATCTCCAACATGAAATGAAAACACTAAGGCCCAGAGAGGTGAAGTGCATTAACAAAGGCCACAGAACTAGTTAGTGGCGGAACTGGTACTGGATACTCCACTTTCTGTCCAGCATTCTTTCTCAAACACCCTGCTTATAAGTTTATTAAATAAATAGCGGTATTCTAGTTTGTCATGAACAGTTAGAAAAGGAGGAGCAGGGAGAGATTGGAGGGTTTGTTTAACTTGCCCCATTTTAATTTATCCCCGGAAGTTTTCATTTGCACATTGTTTGAGATGGTATAAAAGAGAACTTAGACCACATTGAAATGAAATGCCAACTTCTCAGAGTCAAATTTCCCTCACACTCTGGTATGTACCTTGAGCTATTTCAGTGACTAGGTAACAGGTCAACAATTGCACAGCATATTGAACAATGCTTTCCAAATAGAATTCCAGGGACCACTTGTTCTATGGGAGCTGCTCCAATAAAATAGCTACTGGCTGCATCCATACAATCCCTCTTGGAGATTCGTGATGTACACCAGCATGTTAATGCTCCTAAGCAATGTCACAACAAAGAGAGTTTGTTTAATTTTGTTAAAAGTTTAAACTGACAAACTTATTTGTGCAGAGATGTTTTTTTTCCCTTGAAACATTTTCTATTGTCCTCTAACTAGTTCTTTCTCTTGCACCAGAAGAAATATTAAATGTCAGTGCCTGTCTTCATGAAGGGGCCCTGTACCACCCTCCCTTCACCTTGCACAACCTTGAGTAGAAGAGACATAGGCTGCTAAGATTTGCTGGGTCTTAGAGAGTGCTTGGTCAGGACAAGGGGAGGAGTTCAATGCTAGGGCAAACTTGTTGACCATTGGCCATATGAAAATGCAGACATCTCTGCAGATGCCAGAGTGAGCAGATGACAATCGCCAAAAACAGGAGTAGATGATCTACATCTCAGTGCAGATCCATTTGGACAGAATACATCCAGGTCAGACACTGTCCACCTCCAATGCCTTGATTACTGGAAGTCCCCCGCCCATTCCTCCCACAACTTATGATATTCAGAGCAAGTTGGATAGAGGGAATCTCAAATTGCCATTGAAATCCTGAATTCACTGGAAAAAGCAATAAGAACTGGACTAAGATTCATTCTTCACCTTCAGTCAAATGAGGCCTTGAGAAAAATTCAAATTTGTAACTGGGAAAGTAAAGAGTAATTTTTTTTTCCATGCCTGAGTTTGTATACTGTGAAAATAGTTTACCTTCTATAAACTTTACATTAGGATATTTCCCCACCACTACCTTTACTCCTATGGTTCTAGAAAATTAGTCAATTAACTAATGAATACATTAAAATATTTATAAATATAACTTTTTAACATTATTTATATAAAAAAGAGTAAGGTGTGATCCTTCTTATCGAGTTGTTCCTAGACCAGCAATCCACAAAAACACACTGTAACAGGTGCTCAGTTGGGGACAGAAGTTGACTATATTGTGTTGATCAATGAGGGAACTGAGAGAGTTACTTTTGTAGTAGGGAAGGAAGGGCATTGAAATTATCTAGTAGAAATAAAACAAATTAAGTTAGTAAGCTAACAAATGAATAGGCTGATAAAACAGTAGAAAGACATAAAAACAAAGCTGGGAGGATGTCTTGCATTCTTTAAACTGTTAATGAAGTGAACAAGACCACAGAGTTTTACCCACCAGAGTTAAGAATTCCATAATTCCTGAATTGCCATACACCAGACTTGATTGCCATGGCCCTGGGAACCTACAACTTTTAATAATAATATTAAAATGAGAAAAATGAGATGCAAATGAAGAGTTGTGTTAAAGGAAGCTCTCCTTTAGGGGAAGTCTGAGGAAAATTTGGGAGAGGCTTGACATGAGCTCCGGACAGGGAAGAATTTGAACGACACATTAAAAAGTTAAATTTTGATTAACCACTAGAAGGCTTTTATGAAGAGTGTCTTCTTGTTTTTTCTCCTGCTAGTTTGGTACAGGGAGGTCGATAAGTCAGGTAAAATGTATACTTGTGTTTGTGTGCTCTTGCCTATTCTCCCCATTGTGGTTAGTACCTGGAGTGGACTTGGGAATACAGAAGAGCTGAACAGTTCTGGGATGTTAGTCCTGTACAATTTGTTTGGGAAATCATCAGTCTTAGCAACCTATTATTTATATTGATTCCTTTATCCTTTACTTTGGTCCTGGAAGACTGTTGTCATCTGGATAGGGATGAATGAGTAGATCCTAGAATAAATGATTTGCTGTTTGAGTAGGGTGTGAGCTGATCACCAAGGACACAGTTGAATTAAATGCAGGTACTTCAGGGATGAATCCATCTGAACCCATAAAGGAGTAAAGCCATCTGTGTCTGAGTCAACACATCTTTGGTTTTGGAAATGCATGCCATTTTTCATATCCATAAAGAAATCTCATGGGGGAGTTCAGTGTGGAAGAAGGAAACTAAGAGAATCAGGGGCAGACAGAGTCACACCTCCCAGATAAACTCTTAAATAACCCAAAATATTATTTTTTTCCCTTTCAAAACTTAAGTTTTCAGAGAAAGAACTCTGATAATTATTGTTCTGGGTGTATTTTAACCTTGTCTACCCACTCCTATTCTTCACAGTACAAATATATACCTGAGACATAAATATTGTGATGTCAAATAGAGCTGAAGATATGATCATATTGTCATTCGATTGTACTAAGATCATCTCAATTCAGTATTTTAGGGAACTATGAGCCTTCCTGAAAACAATGAATCTTTGATTTTTAAGTTTTCAGACAGGTGACCACCCAGCCAGGGCATAGTCACCACATACACATTCCATGAAGTTCAGTTAGATGATATTTATCAGTGAAAAATGCTACATCCCCACTTAAGTCAATGATGAAACCACTAGACAATAATTTTTCACCTGACTTATTCCCAGAAAACAAGAACCTCAAGGTTCCTTGTTGCCTGAAAAAAGAGAGACTTATACAAATTGATAACAAAATATTAACAGTTCAAAAATCTTGAAACCAGCTTGAAAAAATTTTGTGGGGAACAACCAATGAAGTCAGAGCCTCCCTGGGCCTAGTACCATGTCTGCACTGTTGGCATTTTTCAAATTCCCCTTGTTTTTGTAGTCTGTTTAGCTGACAATTCAAACTCTCCACTAAGGGGATTATAATTTTGCAATGTTGTGGGTATTAAACATTGTGGTTTTTGACACCTCTAAAATGTTGGGTATCTGTGTTAAAATGACTGTAAAACAAAAGAGTGGACAATGATGTATAACATAATAAAGTATATTAGGCTAATACAGACTTGGGCAAAAGTAGATTTACAGTTCTTTGTATAGAAAATAATACAATAATTAATACATAATAATACAAGAATAAACTCAGTGTTTCGCAGACTCACAACTGTAAACTTACTTCTCCCCCATCCTGTATATTTCATATAAAAAGGACCTAGAGGATAAATTTAGATTAAATCTCAAAACACAACATTTACTGTAATTATTTATTATGTGTATGGCAACATTATTTGAAGTACTTAATGAGCTATGTATTTATATCACCTGGCATTTCTCTGGTAGCGGCGAACTTGGTATTTTCTCTGTTTCCAGATAGTTGGTGCTGTGCTGAGGCAAAACAAGACCTGTCTAGCTGTGGAGATAGACTGGGCATCTGAAGGAAAAAATAGAAGGAAAAAAAAATGTTTAACTCCGTAATTTTACAATCCTCTATGGTTCTGTTGTCCAACAGAGTAGCCACTAAACCACAGTAGCTAATTAAATTGGAATTAATTAAAATTACATAAAATAAAAAAATTCACTTCCTCATTTTATTCACACTGGTCATATTTCACATGCTTGATAGTCACATATGGTTAGTGGCAACTGTCTTGGATTTAAAGCAGACTCCTAGTAGCCAATAATAATGTGAGAAAAAGAAACAATGATTATAGTCAATAAGGTTAAATTGAATCTTTTGAATGATTTATGAATTTGTAATAAAACAAAATAGGAAGGGGAATACAAGATGGGTTAAAGATGAGTTTTCCAATATTTTCATAACTATACTATATATGGAGAAACCAAAATTCTTTGAGTAATAAGCTATAGTTCAGAACAACAATTAGATTATCAACCACAGATGATGGGCAAAGAGACATGAGAGGAATTTTCTAATCAGAACATATAGGCACAAAAAGTAATGAGGGTAGGATTTTGGTTTAAGGAGGGAAAAACAACCTGAGACACATATATAAAAGCTAGAAGAACGCTGAGTGTTCAGTATTGATCAAAGGAGAAAGTCAGTGGGAAAATCTATATTATAGGAGGAAGGGGTAGCTTTCAGTGTTAGCAGAAATAAAATAAATTATTAGTAAATCTAGGATGAAGGAATATAGATATTAGTGAAACTTCATGTAGAGAAATCATATGAGGACACTGACCAAATAATAGATTATGTGAATGAAAGGGTCAAGGACATACATTGTAGGACCAACTACAATTATCCGTAAGTGCATTTTCTGTAAAACTAAACGTGTGCATGCCTCACTCCTGCAGGTGGCAGTCTTCTTAGACTTCTGTCTCTGCTCCTTCCTATGGCCAGTGTTCGCACATCCCATAGTACTAAGTGGAGGAGAACAAGAAGTCAACATAAGTCAGTCCGAGAAAGACAGATACCAGATGATTCACTTGTGGAATCTAATGAACAAAACAAACAAAATTCAGACAGACTCATAGATGCAGAGACCAGACTGATGGTTGTAAGAGGGGAGGAAGGTTGGGAAACTGGGGAAACAGGTGAAGGGGTTAAGAAGTTCAAGTTGGTAGTTACAAAATAACCATGGAGATGTAAAGCACAGCAAAGTGAATGAGGTTAATAATTATAATAACTGCTTGTTGTAAGGTAGCTACTAGAAATATCAGGGGGAACACTTCGTAAAGTATGTGATTGTCTTACCACTATGCTGTATACCTGAAACTAATATAAACTAATATTAAGTATACATTTTAATTGAAAATAAAGTAATAATAAATAATGTGTGTGGCGTACAGTGGGACACAAAAGAGGGAATATTGGACTCCAGTTCAGAGAAGCTTGCAGAAATGTTGCCACTTTATTTTTGGGCCCTAAAGAATGCATAGGCATTTTTGTGTCCTAACAGAGGGTTGGGGAAAGGAAGAGAAAACTTCAAGGAGGAAGCACAGTATTTGCAAAGACATGGGAGCAAGAAATGTAAGGTACATTTGAGAGGTTGCAACCCTTTGGAAAGCCGAGGGTCTAGAATGCCAAGCAGAACGAGAGGAGGTGTGTTTCAGATCACCACAGTTCCTAGATGCTGGTGCATAGCAACTGGTATTTACAGGACAAGCATTTCATTGTTGTAAAGTAAATAGATTTAATTGGCTTTTAGCATTTGCACATGCAAGCCATATTTTAACCTCAAACCATAAAATCCCCAAATCATTATTTGCCCCTTTCATTGCAAATAGATACAAGAACAATATTCATCTCAAATTTTAAAAATCCTAAAGCGTACACAGGAGGTGCATTTAAATGTTAAAGAAATCAATATAAGCTCTTCGGTTGATGTAGACAATTTCAATTAAGCTTCAGCTAAAAACAAATAAAATCAATTATGTATCACAGGCTAACTTTACATAGAAACTCCTCTTTTCTTTAGGTGATGCAGGAGCCAGCCAGGAACTCCCACTCAGCAGTGGACCAGCAGGAGGGGACATTTTTGGTACTGAGAAGTCTGTGTGATTAAGCCAGATTTCAAATTTCTTAAACCTTCAATGAATTTCCCCAATCCTCTTTGCATTATTTGTTTGTTGGGATTTTTGTTTCATTGTGTTAGAACCTTGTTCCAAAATGAAAAGTGTATTGGTAGCCTTTTGCCATGGTAACAAATACTTAGTGGCTTAAAACAACACAAATTAATTGACTTGCCCATTCTGGAGGTCAGAAGTCTGAAATCAGTTTCACTGAACTAAAAGTCAAGGGTAGGCAGGACTGTTATCTTCTGGAGGCTCCTGAGGGGAGGCTGTTTCGTTGCCTTCTTTAGCTTCTAGTCTTTGTTTTTTGACTTGTGGTTTCTTCATCCATTTCGAAGGACATCACTCCAGTCTCTGCTTCCATTGTCATGTCATGGTCACCTCTAGTATGGCCAAATCCCCCTCTTATTAAGATATTTAAGGTTGAATTTAGGGCTCTCCTGAATAATCTGGGTCAATCTCCTCATCTTCTGATCTGTAATCATATCTACAAAGTCCCTCTTGCCATCTAGCACAATAGTCACAGGTTCCAGGGATTAGGGCCTGGATATATTTGGGGGTATTATTCTTATACCTCCAAAGTATAGTAAGTATTGTTATAGGAAATGACACAGAATCACTAAGTGCTTGAATTGGAAGTTTGCTTTGAGATAATTACTACCACCATGTTGGAGGACCACACAAATAAGATGATCATTTCTTTATCTATATCATGTTCTTCTGACCTTATGACTTCAGGAATTCAACTTGATTACCTCTTTTTTTTTTTTTTTTTCAAACTGTCTTCTGCTGACTGCGGTCCTGGGAATAATCATTCAGTGCCTCCTTGTTCATCTATCTGAAAGTTAAAAAGGAAAACCCCAAATACCTGTAGGTGTTTATTTATACAAGGACAAATAATGAATATTAAATATAACACAACCACCTTATTTCTTCTTTAATACTCATGGAAACCTAATGGAAAAGGTATTATTATCAACAGCTTGCAAATAAGAAAATTAAGGCTCAGAGAAGTTATGTACCCAAGGTTACACAGGAAGGAACTGGTCTGTCACACTCAACAGCACGTTATTTTTTCATGGGGCAGTGCTGTTTCAGGGAGGTAGGCAGTTAAGAATGCTACATACGGGGAGATTTACAGCCTTCTAGAGATGTTGCTAAGCTCTTACGGTTGCCATGCCCGGCTGATAGTTACTAAGTCTGTCTTCCAGAGTCCCCATAGGTAGTTAATGCCCTATTGCTATTTTCTTTTATTCCTGAGAGTAATATCATGATATCACTTTAAAATGGAGGGAACAGAGGTACAGAGAATTTTAATAACTCACCCAAGGTCATAGATAGTCCGCTGGACAATTCATCCAGCTGTCTTAATCAGTTCTAAGTAAGTATCCAGGCTTTTTTTTTTTTTTTGAATAACAACCTTTCTAATTCTCAAGCAGGGCTTGCGGATAAGAGCAGCTTCCATAGCTAAGTGTCAAGCTATGGGCTTTTACAACCATTATGATCCATTAATAGAGATGGAAAAGAGCTGATATTGTGTTTTGATGAAGACATTTCAATGGACTATTTCTTACCTATAGGGAAACCTGGAGTCTAGAGAAAAGTTCTCTCAGGGTGATTGACTTAATCTACAAAATATTGATCAAGGGGAACATAAGGTGTATTAGAGGTTGATTTAATACTGAACATCTATCTTTCATGCCCACATTTAATGGGCAGCCATGATGTGCCAGCAAGACCCTGAACCTGGTACTTTATATATGTGAGATTGAATTCTCACAACAACCAAAGGAGCAAACACTCAGCTTCATTGAAAAAAAAATAAACTTTACTTTTTAGCCCTGGCTGGTGTAGCTCAGTGGATTGAGCATGGGCCTGTGAAGCAAAGGGTCACCAGTTCGATTCCCAGTCAGGGCACATGCCTGGGTTGCAGGCCAGGTCTGCATGGACACATGAGATGCAACCACACATTGATGTTTCTCTCCCACTCTTTCTCCTTCCCATCCCCTCTCTCTAAAAATAAATACATAAAATATTTTAAAAAATAAAAATAAATAAACTTTACTTTTTAGAGTGGTTTTAAGCCTATAGCAAAATTGAGCATAAGGTACAGAGAGGTGTGCTCCCACACATGCACAGCCTCCCCCACTATCAATATCTGGCATTAGGGATACATATGTTACAATTGCTGGACCTTTGTCGACACATTACTATCACCCAACATCCAGTTTACCTAAGGATTCATTTTTGGTGTTGTACATTCAATAGGCTTTGAGAAGTGAGTGACATGTATGCACCTTTACAATATCATTCAGGGAAGTTTCACTGCTCAAAAGATCTACTTATTCAACCCATCTTCCTTCCTGGACCCTTTCTTTATAATTTTGCCCTTTTTATAATGTCATTGAATTGAGATCACACAGAACATTTTCAAAGTGGCTTAGCAATTTCTTTCACTTAGCAATATATATTTAAGTTTCCTCCATGTTTTTTCATGGCTTCATAACTCATTTCTTTTTAGTGCTGAGCAATATTCCATTTTCTGGATACACTACAGTTTTTTGTCCATTCACCTACTGAAGGACATCTTGGTTGCTTCCAAATTTTGGAAATTATGAATAACAATAACATTTATGTATGGTTTTTTTGTTGACATAAGTTTCTGATTCATTCGGGTAAATACAAAAGCGCACAATTGCTGTGCTCATATGTTGAAACATACTAAAATTATGTTTAGTTTTATAAGATATTGCCAAACTATCTTTCAAAGTAAATATGCCATTTTGTATTCCCACCAGCAATGAAAGAGAGTTCCTGCTGGTCCACATTCTTGCCAGCATATGGTATTGTCAATGTTTTAGATTTTAGGTATATTACAATAGGTACATAGCAGTAGTTTATTGTTATTTTGATTTGCAGTTCCTTAATGGCATATGCCATTGAGCCTCTATTTATATATTAACTTTACATTTACACATATCTTCAGTGTGAGGTGTCAGGCCTTTTGCCCATTTTTAATCAGGTTGTTCTTTCTTTTATTGTTAAATTTTAAGTGTTCTTTATGTATTTTGGTTAACAGTCCTTTTAGCAGATATGTCTTTTGCAAATATATTTTTTCCCATTCTGTGGCACGTTTTCTCATTCCCTTGACATTGACTATCACAGAGCAGAAGTTTTTAATTTTAATGAAGTCCAGCTTATTAATATTTTCTGTTATGGTTCATATCATCGGTGTTACATGTAAAAAGTCATTGCCTTTTCCAAGGTCATCTAGATTTTCTTCTGTGTTGTCCTGTAAAACTTTTATAATTTTTGCATTTTGTTTTTAGGTTTATGATCTACTTTGAGTTAATTTTTGTGAGAGGTGTAAGGTTTGTATCTGGATTTTTTTTTTTTTTTTGCATGTGGATATCCAGTTGTTACAGAACCAGTTGTTGAAAAGACTGTCTTTTCTTCGCTGTATTAAGTTTGTTGCTTTGTCAAACAACACTTTATTATATTTATGTAGGCCTACTTCTGGGAGTCTCTGTTCTCATCTATTTGTCTATGCTTTTGATAATACAACATTGTTTTAATTACTAGAGCTTTATAGTAAAGCTTGAACTTGGGTATTGTAAGTCATCCAACTTTGTTCTTTTTCAATAATGTGTTGACTATTCTGTGTCTTTCGCCTTTTCATACAAACTTTAGAATCAGTTTGTGAATATATACAAAATAACTTGTTGATATTTAATTGAGATTACATTGAATTTATAGATGATGTTGGGAAGAACTCACAGCTTGACAACATTGAATCTTACTATCCATAAACTTGGAATATCTCTCCATATATTTAGTTTTTTAAAAATTTTCTTTCATTAGAATTTGTAATTTTTCTCATATAGATTGTGTATATATTTTTATGAGATATATACCCTAGCATTTCATTTTGGGGGTGGGAATGTAAATAGTGTTGCACCTTATATTCAAAATTTTACTTGTTCATTGCTGGTTTATTGGAAAGTGATTGATTTTGTATATTAACTTTGTATCTTGTAATCTTGAAATAACTGCTTATTAGTTTGAGGAATGTTTTAGTTGAATCTTTTGGGTTTTCTTTTTTTCTTTACACTTAAACAAATTTGATAAAAATGTGAATTAAAAAATAAATGCAAAGAGTGATTGCTAGGATATGATAAACAAATTTAAGAAAAATAGAAAAAATATTAAAAAATTAGCATTTCATTCAAAGACATAAAACAAAAATGAGGTAAAAACCAAGGGGATGGTATATACTTCACTAATATATTTCAAAATCTCAGTAAAATGGAGTAAATATTTGATAAGTTAAAAGTTATCAAAATTGACTGAATTTTTTTTTTTTTTGCTTTTTATGGAAATGATGGATTTTAATCATTACTTTTTCATCTTTTTGCTTTTTATTTACAAAAGAGAAACTTAAAATTCAATTTAGGGCTTTCCTTATAGCCACATTTGATCATAGTTACTACTTTTATAATACCATCTATAACCCCTTTTCCTTTTTTAAATGTATTTTACTGACTATGCTATTATCATTGTCCCATTTTCACCTTTGTTCCCCCAACCTGGTACCCCCACTCCCCATTCCCTCTAGCAGTCCCACCTCTCAGTTCATATCCATGGGTCATGCATGTAAGTTCTTTGGCTACTCCATTACCTATATTATTCTTAACATCCTCCTATTTTGTACTTACCAATTTATGCTTCTTAATCCCTGCACCTTTCCCCCATTTCCCCTTTCTCCCTCCCAACTGCTAACCCTCTGAATGATCTCCATATCTATGATTCTGTTCCTGTTCCGCTTGTTTGCTTAGTTTGTTATTTGGATTCAACTATTATTTATTTAT
Source organism: Carollia perspicillata (assembly GCA_004027735.1). Lineage (NCBI taxonomy): Eukaryota > Metazoa > Chordata > Mammalia > Chiroptera > Phyllostomidae > Carollia > Carollia perspicillata. Next base: position 3,027 of record PVKM010009889.1, on the reverse strand, counting down.
TTATTTATATTTTAAAATATATTTTATTGATTATGTTATTACAGTTGTCCCATTTTCATTCCCCTCCATCCTGCCCCCCAACCCACATTCCCCCTTTTAGTCCATGTCCATGTGTCATACTTATAAATTCTTTAGCTTCTACATTTCCCATACTATTCTTACTCTCCCCCTGTCTATTTTCTACCTACAGTCTATTCTACTTGTTCTCTGTACCTTTTCCCCCTCTTTCCTCCTCCAATTGCCTTGTTGCTAACCCTACATGTGATCTCCATTTCTGTGGTTCTGTTCCTGTTCTAATTGTTTGCTTAGTTTGTTTTAGTTTTTGTTTTAGGTGCGGTTGTTAATAATTGTGAGTTTGCTGTCATCTTACTATATATGTTTTTTATCTTCTTTTTCTTAGATAAATCCCTTTAGCATTTCATATAATAAAGACTTGGTGATGATGAACTCCTTTACCTTGACCTTATCTGAGAAGCACTTTATCTGCCCTTCCATTCTAAATGAAAGCTTTGCTGGATAGAGCAATCTTGGATATAGGTCCTTGCCTTTCATGACTTAGAATACTTCTTTCCAGCCCCTTCTTGCCTGCAAGGTTTTTTTTTTTTTTTTTTTTTTTTGAGAAATCAGCTGATAGTCTAATGGGAACTCCTTTGTAGGTAACTCTCACCTTTTGTCTTTCTGCTTTTAAGATTCTCTCCTTCTCTTTCATCTTGGGTAATGTAATTATGATGTACCTTGGTGTGTTCCTCCTTGGGTACAACTTCTTTGGGACTCTCTGAGCTTCCTGGACTTCCTGGAAGTCTATTTCCTTTGCCAGAATGGGGAAGTTCTCCTTTATTATTCATTCAAATAAGTTTTCCACTTGTTGCTCTTCCTCTTCCCCTTCTGGTACCCCTATAATTCAGATATTGGAACATTTAAAGGTGTCCTGGAGGTTCCTAAACCTCTCCTCATTTTTTCGAATTATTGTTTCTTCATTCTTTTCTGATTGAATGTTTCTTTCTTCCTTCTGGTCCACTCCATTGATGTGAGTCCCAGTTTTCTTCCCATCACTATTGGTTCCCTGTACATTTTCCTTTATTTCACATAGTATAGCCTTCATTTTTTCATCTAATTTGTGACCAAATTCAACCAATTCTGTAAGCGTCCTAATTACCAGTGTTTTGAACTGTGCATCTGATAGCTTGGCTATCTCTTTGTCACTTAGTTGTATTTGTTCTGGAACTTTGATCTGTTCTTTCATTTGGGCTATTTTTTTTTTTTTTTTGGTCTCAGAACACCTGTTACATATGGGTGGCGGAGCCTTAGGTGTTCACCAGGGTGGGGCAACTGTGTTGCTGGGTTGTGATGCTGTATGTGGGGGAGGGGTCTGAGAGGGAACAATGGCGCTTGCTCTGCTCTCTGCCAGATTTCAGTCACTTCCTCCACTTTCCACAAGCAAATTGGGCCTTTCTGGTGCTGATTCCCATGTGGGTGGGTTTGTGTACATTCTAGGACCCTGTGGGTCTCTCCAACGAACTCTCCTGTGAGGCTGGGAGTTTCTCCCAGCACCTCAAGCCCCACAGGTGTTTTCATTTGGTGTTTTGAGGCTTCATTTCCCTGCCCTGGGACCCTGGGTTGTGTGGTCTATCTCACTCCCCAGTTTCACCTGGTTTATCTGTGCGTGAATGTGGGACTGCCTGGTCTGCCAGCTGCCTTGTGCGCTGCACTGTCCACAATCCCTTGCCTTGCTGGGTCTGCCAGCTGCTGCCCTGTATGCCCAGGGTCCGCCAGTTACCGCTTTGCTTCAACCCCGTTTTGCCCAGCCGCCTACTCCGCCCTGCTACTGGTCTGTATGAATGTTTCTTCTTTAACTCCTTGGTTGTTGGACTTCCATGCTGTTCAATTTTCCATCGGTACTGGTTGTTTTTTGTTTGCAAATTGTTGTCCTTATTTTAGTTGTGCAAGGAGGCACAGCGTGTCTACCTATGCCTCCATCTTGGCCAGAAGTCCTGGATTCAATTATTGATAGTTGTGAATTTATTGCCGTTTTAAAGCTCATTGTTTTGATCTTTTTCTTATATAATTCCCTTTATCATTGCATGTGATAATGGCTTGGTGATGGTGAACTCCTTTAGTTTTACCTTGTCTGGGAAGTACTTTATCTGCTCTTCAATGCCAAATGATAGCTTTGCTGGATAGACTAACCTAGGTTGTAGGTCCTTGCTTTTCACCACTTTGAGTGCTTATTGCCACTCCCTTCTGGCCTGCAAAACTTCTTTTGAGAAATCAGCTTACAATCCTATGGGAACTCCTTTATAGGTAACTCTGCTTTTTTCTTGTTGCTTTTTTAAAAAAGATTTTATTTATTTTTTCAGTGATGGGAAGGGAGGGAGAAAGAGAGGAAGAGAAACACTGATCAGTTGCCTTTCACACACCCTCAACTGGGGATCTGGCTCACAACCCAGGCATATGCCCTGATTGGGAATTGAACCTGTGGCCTTGTGGTTTGCAGGCTGGTACTCAATCAACCAAGCTGTGGGGGAGCTTTTCCTGCAGAGGCCCCCGTCCATCACAGATGAGAATAAGTCTACCAGGACATGATCTGCCTGGGGAGGAAAGGTGGCCCATCTCTCAAAGGAGAAGGGCCTAGACCTTTTCCTCAATGGGCTTTTATTAGGTTCAGTTTGCACAGGAATACAGGTAAAGTTCATTAATCATTGTCAGGCAGTAAGGATCAAACAATAGATAACACAAATAACTACTAAGGCTTATTCTGAGTCAGGGTCTGTTAGCTAAGGGGCTACAAAACTTTGGGAAAGAAACTCATTTCCTGCTTGGACCCTTATCATTCAATTGAGAGCATTCTTAGCAAAGCAGATTTCAAAGGATTTTATATATTCTTTCTTAGGCCTGGTCATCTGTGGAGCCCACCCTTTCCAGCACAGGGCTGCACCCACATCTGGCATTGTTTTAGGCTTAAGTCAGGGAGGGGAAGTAAGGCAGCCAAGAGATTAGGAGACTTCTTGAAGACAAATGAGGACTCAG